>NW_004624739.1:35060192-35093407 GCF_000247695.1 Heterocephalus glaber | reverse complement strand
TTTATGCTTTGGTCTTCCCGTGTGGCCTTTCCCACTGCACCTTAGTTACTTACTTGACTGTTCACCCAGTGTAAAATGTGGACTGCAGGATCCAGAGTCAACACCTTTTCAGAAAGCCCCTCCCAATCCATCTGCTCCATAAGACTGTTGCACACAGGGAGCCCAGCCCTGGCTCCCTACCCCGTGTGCCCCTGCCCTGAGTACCCACACCTATAGTTCCTCATGTCTTCATGCCTCATTTCTACCCACATATTGTGACATACCTGGCTTTATGTTTTGGGCTGAATCCCTGGCATCCCCTTGCAGGCCTGCTTTAGCTCCTGATATTGCACACCAGCTATGCAGTGTAGATCTGGGGAGGCCATGCATAACTGCCTGCTCGAATCCCTGTGAATCCCTCTGCACCAATCCAGCTGCTTCCTCACGTCCCTCCCCAAGTGGCCCCTGCTTCCAATGGCCTAGGTCCTTACATCCCATACCTTGCTGAGTTACCTATATATCTGATGTTCTCCTTTGGCTTTATCCCCTGGCTTTACCAAATAGACATAAATTTTCTTCATATAATATACAGTCTTTGACTACATAATGCAAGTGGAATGGATTTGCCAAAGTCCTCACTACCTACTGCCCATGCCTTAAGTATCACTTTCCCTAAAAGCACATTCCGGGAGACCCAGGGCCTTACCCGCCTGTCTTTCCACACTTAGCTTGATGATTTGACCTAACATCTGTCAATTGCCTCCGGGCTTTAATTTGCTTCTCATTATTCTCACTGAGTTGAAAGTCTCTGGCCTAAATAATTCATACCTAAGAGCCTGGCTGTTCACCCTCAGCTTGTTGTATGGCCCATGCCCACCCTACACCTGCCATTTGCTTCTCATTCCCATACACACCCTGGCTAAACAACTTCCATGTTGGTACCTGTCTTCATGCTTTCCCTTTGCACCTCATTTAGCACTGTGCTTACTTCACCCCTGATAAATCTCACCCAGTTTAAAGTTTTGAGTCCACAGTTAGCTGCCTGGCCTGGTGAATAAGAGGACTGTCATAAGGCAGCTACTCCATAGTACCCTGTCTGGTGAATCATCTACCCTAGTGCCCCGACCTGATGTACCAAGATCATTTCGATGGACACTAGCTTTTATGAACCAGGCTTTCTTCAGGTTTTGAAGATGCTCATTCTGACCCAGGCTCAGCAGCCTTTGGGAGCCCTGACTGAAGACATTTGTTCTGTAGAATTGTTCATCCCGGTGGGAATATGACTAATGAATGGCCCTTTGTATCCCGACCAGCAGTAGTCACACCTGCAGCACCTAATGGCCTCATACCCCTGCACTACCTGTCTGGTGTGACATAGCTAGGATTGATATTGGGGCAAACCTCTGACCTTCCCTACCATACCAGGCTTTCTGTACCTCCCAAGTATACTACCCAGCCAGATTGTGCAGCTGACTGCTGCATACATAACTTCCTAAACAAAACCCTCTGGGAAGAACAGAGTGCTCCCTTAAAACCTAGCACTAGTGGAAACTCCTTCCAATGCCCGTGACTCTGCCTTAGTGACACTACCTCAATTATGGGCAGCACTAGCCTATCAGGTGCTCCTAATGCACAACACTCACCTGGCCTTCCCTACAGGCCTTCCATAGCTCCTGAGTTTGCTCACCCTCCATGGACTCCATCTGCCCTGTGCAAGCGTAACTGCCTGCCAGAACCCTCTGCACCACCCCAGAGTGGCCTTGCCTGACCCAGCTATTTATACGCATGTGCTGTGAACCTTTGACCTTAGCCCTTGGACCAACAAAGTGGAACTGCTTTCCCCACAGACTTCATTCAGCCCGGACACGGTCTTGGCCTATGAAATCCATGCTCAGTGGCTTTGGCAAAAGCTCAACCCCCACTACCCATGCCTTTTCTGCCACTCTCTTTAACAGTGCCTTTCCTGGACCCCAGCAGGCCTTGCCCAACTTCCTTTTCCCAGCCAGCTTAGTGCTTTGACCAGACACCTGCAAATTTCACCAATTATTGTTTTCAAATCTTCTAATGCAGCTGAAAATCTAGTCTTAAATAATCTGTGCTTGCCAGCTTGGCTGAGTCCTCTGCCAAAGTAACTTGTCTCAGGGCACCTGCCTTTCCCATACCTTCTGTTGGCTCCCGTTCCCATATATAACATCCCTGTCTTATCCAGTTCCAGCTTGGAAGCTGGCTTCACACCTTCCCACTCAACCAACCTCTTTCCCACTACTAGGCCTCAGGTACTCCTGATATTCTTGCCCCTGCTCAATGCCCTTAGTATCCCTTCCATCTAAGCACAAACTCTGAGACTACATGGCTTATCACCTGCCTTTAGGGTTTGGCCATGTACCTGGCCTTCCCAACTGTCCTTATTTTCTCCTGGCTCTGCTACCCAACATGAAGTTCTTAGCCTAAGTAATCCACTCAGGACAGTTTGGGAGATGGCCTAGCCTGAATCCACTTCTGCATATACCTCCTTTTTTCCCTAGTTTCCTACGGTAACCATGGGTGGTTCCTTTAGCTCCTCCTGTTCCCCGAGCTCATGCCTGACCTATCTGTCTTTAATGTGTGGCTTCCAGCATTGCCATTGTTACCTGCTCTCATGCACAAGGCCTTCTTTACCTCCTAAGCATGCTCACTGCATTCAAAGGCTTGGTGAGACTACTCAGTGCTGAAACACCTGCGCTATAGCCCCTGTCTCACACCATGTGTTCCCATAGCACCATGCCCTGGTGCCTCCTGGCCCAGCTGTGCACTAAGTGGACTGGCCCCTGCTGTGACTGTCCCCATTCCTCAGACACTGCCTTACCAGCCTTGCTTTTGCCAGTGGCTTTATGCTTTGGCCTGACCCCAGGCCCTGACCCAGCAGACCTTCTTCAGATTCTGACAACTCATCCAGCTTAACTTTCGACCTCTGTAAACCATGCTCAGCCTTCAGGCTATAGGTCCTGGGCCAATTCTACGTCCCCTGTCTCCAGTGTCTCTGTTAGCCCAAGTAGGGCACCCCCTAAACCCTCCCCTTATCCACTGCACTTTACCCAAGAGGCGTAAGGCTTTGACCTCACACCAGCGGGTCCCAGCAGATCTTACTTGGCTCCTGGTCTCCCTCAAGGTTTCAAGTGATGGCCCCACTGGTGTGTGTAACAACCTGGCCATGCCCCTGCCTCAGGCCTTTGTGCCTGTGCCCTTAGCATCCTGAAGCCCTTGAGCCCCCAGCTATAACCCACCTCATTAGTCATGTTGGGTTTCTGCTCTGGCCTTGGTCACCAGGGCTCATGCAACTCCATCCTTCCTCACCCAGTGTCATGTCTTGGTCAGACTTTTGCACACTTAACTGTCTTACCTGAACCTGTGCCACACCTGCCCTACTGCTGGTGCCTGTACCCTTGCACCCCCACCCGTAGTGCTCCAGGCCACAACTGTTACCTATTCACCTTCCACACCTGGTTAGAGGCTTTGGCTTTCCTTCCTGGCATTCAGTCCTTGCCCATATTTTTCTCCTGACTTTAAACTGGGTGTGTAACATCCTGGCCTGAGTGATCTGTGCTTAGTGAGTTCACCCAATCCCTCTGTCCCAGCACGCTGCCCTGCAGAGGCCCTGCCTCTAGTGCCCCTGGGCCCGCTCAGGGTGCCTGTGCCTTTACACCCCTACCCAAAGACCCCCGGCCTCCCCACCTGCCCTGCCACATGGCTTTGTCAACCAGACCTCAGTGATCTCCTGACTTGCTTGGTCGGTATAAAGTGTACTCTATAACATCATGGCTATCAACGTCTTCCAAGGCCCCTGTCCATGTCACCTACTTCGTCATCCTCCTGAGTCCATTTCTGTCCCTAGGACCCATTTCCGACCCATTTTTTTGACGTGCTTGGCTTTGTGCTATGACCTTGACTTTGGCCTTACCCAGCAGACCTCTTTTTGCTCCTCACGTGCTTGTCTTGCTCAAATATTAGCCCAATTAGTGGATTTAATGGCCTGGCTGACACCCCAAGTGTCAGTCCTCCCTAGCTCTTTTCTAACTACCTTAGCACATACCCCTGTGCCCCTTGTCCCTAGAGCAGCACATGCTCACTTTTCCACCCGACTGCTGCTTTCACCTTAGCCCCTAGCATTCCCCTCGAGGTCTTCCTGAGATCCCGACTTCACCTGGCACTCCATGTTTAATGGCTTGCCAACATCCATCATCCCATCACAGCACTGCCCTTTCCCCGTCTTTATAAACTTGGGTTTATGCCTTTGCCTTGTGACCTGGCCTTTTCTACTCTGAACTTTTGGTCTTTCTGATCCATTCTTTTTTTTTTTACTACTGGGGATTGAACTCAGGACCTTGTGCTTGTGAGGCAGGTGGTGGAACCACTGAGCTAAATCCCCAGCCCTCCATTCTTATTAATCTGACCGTAACTCTGGACCCTTTGGCACAGTGCCTCTCAGTACTCTTGCCCTGTGTGTGCTGCCTGTACATCCATGTACATATATTGATATCTGGTTCTCAGTTTTCTGACATTAGTTCATAGGGCTTTCCCTCCAGGGGTCATACATCTAACTTACCTACCTGGACTGAGTAAATTTCGTATTTCTCACCCAAGCTAAAGTGCAGGCCTTACTCTTCCATTTCCAAACCTTCCCATAGTGCCCTGGACTCATCCTCTGCTTGAAGCTTCCTGGACTGAAGCTCTGCAATGGCATGTGACCCAGCCTAAACTACTCAACCTAAGTCTTTTGTCCTTGCTTCTGTTTTGAGCCACCTGCTTTACTCACTTGGGCAAACCCAGTTCTCCTTCTCCATTTGAGCTAATTTTTTTTGGTACTGGGGATTGAACTCAGGACCTTGTGCCAGTGATGCAGGTTGGCACCACTGAGCTAAATCCCCTGCCCCATCTGAGCTAATTGACAAAATTCCCTTCCCTTGCCTTGAGCCATTCGCCCATGGGGTGCACTTCCTACCAGAGACTGCACAGAGGGCAGTCCTATGTCCCCTGTCTCAGGCTAGCTGCCTGAGCTATCCAGCTGTACCCAGACATTCGCCTCTGCCCTGTGGTTGGGCCTTGCCATTTGGCCTTGCTCATGACTACACCTAGATTTGTTCAGTGTCTAGCCACCACATGGCCTTGTTTCTTGGCTTTGCAGATGCCTTTTATATCTGTCTCTATTGTCATTGCCCGCAGCACTCTTGCTTTTGGTGCTGCTACTCCTAGAACTTCATCTCATTAGACCCCATGCCTTATGCATGTACCTTTGCACACCAGGATTTCATTTGGCCTTCCCACTTAGCCTTACTTATCTCCTAACTTTACTCAGTTTGAAGCCTTGGCTTTTATGGCCTGTGCTTAATAACTGGTTGAATCTCCCTGCCTCCAGCCTCTACCTGTAGAACCCTGCCCTTAGCACTGCACCCTTAGGTACATGTTCTTTATCATTCAGTCCAACCTCACTGGTCATTGCTAACCTCACTGGACTTGTGTTTCCTTGCCTGGCCTTACCCCCTTAGCTTTACCTTTCTGCACAACTCCCCTGGTGTTAACTATCAAACATTATTCAGATGGTGTCAGTCTCCTGTCCAAAAGTCCTTGCCATAGGATCTTCTCCTTAAACATCCCCTTCTCCACGCCTTGATAATGCTCTGACCTAGACATTCCGGATATCTGACTGTCGAGGTTCCTGGATTGGGGTGTGCCCAGAGTGGGCATGGCAACTCTGCTCCTCTTTCCCAGTGAATCTGTGCATCCATGAGATAGCTTAGGTCAGTCTGCTGATGTCCTTGTGAAAGAAACTGCTGAGATTGCTGGGGATTGCTCATGTTTATATTCAAGGATGCTAGGGTAAACCTGCTGTTGTCCTTGTGCAGGACAGGGCAATGCACCTATTCATCTACAAGGATACTAAGGTCAGCCTGCTGATGTTCTCATGTAGGGCAGGCCTACCTCTTGGGCTACTTTGGTTACTATAGTTTCAATGTTTTGTCCCATCTGGAATTCAAACTTAATTGCCAGTAGAGGTGGTTAACTCCTGAGAATGGAGCACTTGGAAAGACGTCAATGGAGGAAGCTCATCATTTTCGCATTTCTGCCTTCTGCCTTGTGAAGACACAGGTCCTCTCCTCTGGGACAGAACATCAGGATGACATCTGAAAGGGAAATGCAGCCTTCAGAAGGCAAACGAGTGCACTGTCACCTGGAACTCATGTCTCCCAGCCTCCAGAACATGCCTAGGTAACCAAACCTAAATTTGGCCTTATTTACCCTTTACGGGAAGCCTGGCTGTACCCACTTTGCTTTACCCACATTCTTCCCCTGCTGGTTTTCAGCTTTGATCTTACCACCTGGTGTAACCAGCAGCTTTATCATCACCCTGGGATTTTTCAAGCAGTCGTAATCTGTCCCAATGGTGTAGCTTCGCCCTACTTACTCAGCTCACCTGCCTCAAGTGGGCTCACTCCACGGTAACACACCTGCTCTCTCCACTTGCTTTGTTTTCCTCTTAACTGACCCACCTGAACTTACCCTTGTGGTCAGGCCTAGGCTACCTGGTCTTATCCTGCCAGCTTTACGTTTGGCCTTGCTTATCTGGTGATCTTGGTTCATGTGTTTGCCTCTGCTGGGGACTGAACCCATGGCCTCCACTATCACTGAGGTATCCTGGCAGCCTCTTCACTCTCAATTGCTAGCCTTCATTCTTGATTCTTCATGCCTGGCCACTACAGCGCCCTCCCAACCCCTCTGTCCTTGTCAGCCTGGCTTTACTCACTGACATCACTGACCTTTCCTAACAGCGTGGCCATCACCCTGGGCCTCAATCTTCTGGCCTATCCTTAGGCTCAACTTCTTAGCCTTACATAGCTGCCTTGCTGTAAATGCCTTTACTCTGTCCCATACCCAGCTGACCAAAGCCCATTTAAGCTGACTTTAAGCTTTGGCCTTAGGGTGTGGTGTCAGCCATGCAACTTTATGTGGCCTCAACCTGTGGGCCTTGCCCCCTGGCTATACACATCTGACCTTATTTACTTCCTGACCTCGGGCCTGACCCTGCCCTCTCGGCTGCTTCCCCACCTCCCCAACCCTTGGCTCAGCTTCTTCACCTTAGCTACCTGGCTGACCCTAGGCCTAGCTCCTGACCCTATGCCCGATTTTAGCTCTCTGGATGTATGTGTTCCAGTGTCCTTAAAACCCCAGGTCCTTACCTACCTGGCTCTAACCACAGCTGTCTTCATCTTTAAGCCTTTGTCTTGTTACTCTGTGTCAGCTACCCAGCTTCATTTAGCATCAACTTCTTTGCTCCAAATTCACTGTCCTCCTCCATCTTTTGCCTAACCTTTCCCACTCGGCCTCATTCACCTCAATTCCACCTCCTTCCCTATGTACCTGCCTTCCCAAATGGTCTTCATCACGTGACTCTAGTCATATCAGCCTGGCTTATTCAGCTAGTCAGCCATTCACCCTCGCTAAGCATTCTGGCCTGACTTTAAGCGTTAGTCTTGTGTGGTGTTAATCACTTTACCTTATCCCTGACCGAGACCCTCACCTTTCCATCTAACTGGCTTTTCCCACCTGTCCTCACCTACTAGCTTGCCAACCTGATTTTAAACTACTGGCCTTATCTACCTCATCGTGTCAGCCAACTAGCTATACTCAGCTGTATTCAATATACCACTGCAAAGGTAGCTTATCTTTTTTGCTCAGTAAAGTGTTGTGAAACTTTCCTTTAATTTTTATTAGAATTTCCAAAGATTATTAGCATTAAAGGTACAACACTTGTGAAAGTCACACAGCATCCCGGCTTCATAGGAAGTAGTTGCTAATATGGAATGCTGCATTGGGCCTTTCCTACTCAGTGCATTCAAAAGTACAAGTTTTATGGGAGAAAAATACCAGGTTTAGTCTGATTCACTGTCCTCACCAGAACTAAAGTAATGCTGGTTTCTTGGAAATGAGTGCTTTGGAAGTTTATTTTCATGATGTGCTCAGAGTGTGCCATAGCATGTGTCTCCTGTGCATCTGTGTGGAAGTTCCTTGTGTATATCCTTCCCCAGCCTTCCCTTCCCCTTCTCCAGGGCCTAGCTTGGACCAGGCAAGTACTCGGCCGCTGAGCTATAACCCAGTCTCTTGGCAGTCACCCTTTTGCTTCCACTTGCTAGAATATTTACTCGATCTTCTCCTTTCAAATTCATCCTATGCATTCACTGCTGGGTCAGTCTTCCGGAGCCACACCCAGCTCAGGATGAGTAAGGAACCTTTTTGGGCTTGATAGTGTGGCAGCCAAATCAACAAATTAATACAGATCCCTTTTGTGTGGCTAGTTTTACAATATTCTTTGAGATATCCAGTTGAATTGAGGTACACAGATTTAGTGTATCATTGCTGTACTTTTTAAAAATACAGCGACCAATCAGATGATGCTGTCTCCAGTTCTTCATGAGAACTAGGGCAGGTGTTTGATAGGATGCCCCAGAACAGACATCAGCCTGAGTAGTGGGAGATACAAAAGACAGCACCAGTACTTGGCAACTGTGTTCTCTTTCTTAGTGATTGTTCTCACCTTGTAGAGTGTACTAATTGGTCTGTACTCTGCAGAGGATGTTTATTTTGCCACCTTTAATAAATGTAAAACCTGTAAGGCCTGAATTCACCACCCATCCTGTAGGAGACAGAAATGTCCCTTCTACATAAACTGTGGCTGGGGTTTTGTGTCCTGCCTATGCCCCAGGCCAAAACACATCCTACCTCCTCTACCTGCTCTGGCCCAGCAACAGCTCCAACCAGAGACCCCAGCAACCTGCTTCACCCTAGCAACAACAACCACCAGTAAGAATCTGATAATTTGATAGTCAACCCCACTCCATCTTGTGCCTCAGTGCCATTTTGTAGCTGTGCTTGAATGAAGTGGTTGCACGTGAACAAAGCACCCAAACCCCCACATCCTGCTTGGCAGTAAACTCACTGCAGTTGCAGGATGTTTTGTAGCTCACCTAGTGTGTGTGAAACTTCCTTGTATCCCCCACTAACCTGGGATGATTCTGCTTCTGTAAGATTCCACTTGCTCTCTCCTGAGCCCTCCCCGACTGAAAGCATGATTTAAAAGAAGAAATCAAACTGCTTCCCATTGCTGAGAAACCTTCCTGGGAGCTAGCTCCCCTCAGCTATAATAAATGGGCTCGAATCTGGCACAGAGTGTGGTCCGTCTCTATTGTCTGAACTCACTCATCCACAACAGCTGGAGGCCCCGGCGAGATGGCCACTCTGGGTGGTCTGGCCTCATTGTGATCCCTCCCATCTGTGGCAGCAAACTATAGGGGAGGCGCCCCCTGAGATGTTCCAGGGCCCTGTAGTCTCACTGCCAACACTGAAGGGACTGCAGAGATGCCTGAGATGCTCTCCAAATTTTCTTTTTCTTTTCTTTTCTTTTTTGATACTGGGGATTGAACTCAAGTCCTTGCGCTTATGCAGCTGGTGGGGAAACCACTGAGCTAAATCCCCGGCCCTTCCTCCAAATTTTCTGAAGCCCATCTGGTCTGGTAAGGATCCTTCTGGTTCTGGTGGGGAACAGCAGTCCTTGATGAAGGCATTCCCTGGGCCCCTCCATAAAGTCAGGATGCTGACTGAGGTGGCCCCCTGGTCAGGTCTGGCTGTAAACCAGCCAATCTGGTAAATCCCCAGGGATAGGGTTGGAATGTCTTTAACCTCTGAATGATTGCTTTATGAATGAATGAATGACTGGCAACAGGCAGTGCAAACAATAGACTGCTCTATCCATGTCCCATGACAAAGGGGGGGATTCCCCTCTTGAAGTTACAGAACTTGTTTGGGGCCATATTGTGCTTCCATGGATGCGTCTAAGAAAGGCCAAGTGGGTGTACTTGCAATGAAATAAATACACCCTAAAGCCTGGATGGTCTTTAGAGTGGCTGAGAGGTGCAAGGCCAGTCAGCCAATTGAGTGGTTCCTCCCACAGAGGAACACCCCCGCCCCTTTGCCTGTTGCAACAACCTTCAAGAGTGCACCATATAAACACTAAGGCTTTTCTCTATGTTCAGAATTTTCTACACCCCTGGTCTACAATGCCTAGAAATTTTTCCTCAGAGTTTTCTGATGATTATGGAGTGAAATTGTCAAAGGACAAACTTTGCACTTCTTTGTGAGCTTGAGTGGCCCTTTTTTGGTGTGGGCTGGCCCTCTGAGAGCTCCCTGGACCCTGCCTTGGTTCAAGCAGTTTGGAAGGTTGTTACCGAGTCACCAGGACACCCTGATCAGTTCCCTTACATTGACTCCTGGTTTACTCTAGTGCAGCACCCTCCTGCATGGTTAAAGGCATGTGCTGCAAAAGGCTATTCAAAAGCTGTTTTCCCCCTCATAGGGGAACTCTGGAGAGGCAGAAACCACTTCTGCAGCACTCAGATGCTGAGGAGGTCCTCCCCCATCCACCTCCATATAACCCTAGCTCACCCCACCTCCTGTCCATCCTGACCCGTCTGTTCCTGACTCCCTCATTTCTTCCTTTACTTCCCCTGCTACCTCTCTCCCCATAGGAGAGCATCTCCTATCCCAGCAGGAGGTCATCACCTCGGGAAGACGCAGTCCAGAGATTCTCCCACCTTTGAGGGAGGCCCCTCCTCCCCATGGAGCAGGATCCTGAACCTGCCCATTCCTGGTATATGTTCCCTTTTCCACTTCTGACCTCTACAACTGGGAAACCCAGAATCCGCCGTTCTCTGAGAAGCCCCAGGTTTTGGTTTCCCTGATAGAGTCGATCTGTAGGACTCATCTACTGACCTGGGCTGACTGTCAGCAGTTGTTATTGGCCCTGCTCACTGCTGAGGAGAGGGACAGGATGAGGTCTGAAGCTAGGAAGCTCTTGTGTTTGGGGGGCGCTCAGAAGAACAGGCCCACGAATTGCTGAAGCAAGGTTCCCCTCAGAGTGGCCTGAATGGGATCCAAATTCCTCAGGGAGGAGGCAGGCTTTACTCACCTTTCATCAAAACTTGTTAAACAGGATTCGAGCAGCAGCTCAGAAACCCATAAGTCTGTCAAAACCACTGAAGTGACACAGGGCCCAGAGGAGTCCCCCAGTGCGTTCCTGGAGAGACTCAGAGAGCCCCTCCGGGTTTATATCCTGTTCAACCCCTCTGCTCCAGAAAACAGTAGAGCTATAAATTTGGCTTATGTTGCTCAGTCTGTACCTGATATTAGGAGAAAATTACAAAAATTGGAGGGATTCCCAGGAATGAACACATCTCAGCTGTTAGAAGTAGCTCAAAAGGCATTTGACAGTAGGGATTCAGAAAGACAAAAATTGGCCACAGCCATGGCTGAGCAGTCGGCAAAGAAACAAGCAAAGATCTTGGCAGTAGCCATTAGAGGGGACCCCGTGGGACCCAACTCCAGGAAGCCCACAGGGTGGATGCCTAGAGAGCCAGGAGGACACCGTCATTGGGCAGAAATCAGTGCACCTTCTGCAAGGAGGAAGGGCCCTGGAAAGATGAATGCCCCCACAGGCCCTCTGCTAAGGTGCTATCTCTCCCCAGGTCCAGGGGAGAGAAACATTCAGACTGAGGAGGCCAGGGCTCCTTCCTCTTGGTCCCCAGGACCCCATGGCAAATGTTGAAGTAGGGGCTAACAAGTCCGTTTGCTGGTGGACACTGGTGCCAAGAGGTCAGTATTAAAAAATCCCTGGGAAAGCTTTCATCACAAACCGTTCCCATCCAGGGGGCCACAGGAGCTGTCCAAAAGTGCCCACTCACAAGTGAGCGATGGTGAGCCTGGGATCAAAACAAGTTACTCACTCTTATCTGGTGATACCAGATTGCCCTTTCCCCTTGCTGGACCTTCCTCATAAGCTAAAGGCCACCATCTCCTTTACTCCAACCAAGGCTCAGATGTCACTCCCTTTATACCACTTGTCTTTGACCACCGCCCTGTATGAGGAGTACCTCCTTTCCAGGGAACACAACCCAGAAGAAATAAGCCCTAGTGGCTTATTGGACAGACTTCAGGCCAAGTTCCCAAAGGTGTGGGCAGAAACCAGCCCACCAGGCTTGACTGTCCACCACACCCCAGTGACAGTCAAGCTATTGTCGAGAGCCGTGCCTGTGTGAGTTCGACAATACCCCACCTCTCGAAAGGCCAGACAGGGGATAGCCCCTCACATTAAGAGGTTAATGGACTTTGGGATATTAACTCCCTGCAAGTCTCTGTGGAACACCCCATTCCTACCAGCACAGAAACTGGGGACATCAGAATACAGGCCGGTTCAGGACTTGAGAGAAGTTAACTGGCCAGTGGTAGCTCTGCATCCTACTGTCCCCAACCCCTATACTCTCCTGAGTTTGCTGTCTCCTTAGCACCAAGTGTATATTGTGCTAGATTTAAAGGATGCTTTTTTAGTGTGCCCTTGCCCCAGCCAGCCAGCCTATCTTCACTTTTGAGTGGACTGATCCAGTTTCCAGCAACTCCTGCCAGCTCACGTGGACACGGCTGCCTCAAGGATTAATAAATGCACCCACCCTGTTCGGTGAGGCCCTCCAGAAGGACTTGGTGAGTTTTTGATCCAACCACCCTAACCTCACCCTGCTTCGATATGTGGATGATTTGTTATTAGCTTCTACTAGCTATTCAGAATGCCTGCGGGGGCCGCAAGAGCTTCTTCATTTACTAGAGGAGTTGGGCTACCATGTAACAGCCAAGAAGGCACAACTCTGTGCCCCTAAAGTATTGTATATGGGGTATGAAATCTCAGAAGGAAGAAGATGTCCCAGGCCAGGAAAAGAGCCATCCTCCAGATACCCACACCAACTACCAAGAAACAGGTACAAGAATTCCTAGGTGCAGCTGGATACTGTCACCTATGGATGCCTGGGTTTGCTGAGATAGCATGGCCACTCCATTCTTCCGTGGGAGGAAATCAATCCCTAGAATGGGGAATAGATTAATAAAAAGCCTTCCAGGATCTGAAAAGAGCTTTGGTATAAGCTCCAGCTCTGGCACTACCAGATGTTACTAAGCCTTTTCATCTATTCATCCATGAGGTAAGAGGGATCGCTAAGGGAGTCCTTACACAGTCCTTGGGACCCTGGAAGTGCCCTGTGGCCTATCTCTCTAAAGGAGTAGATCCTGTGGCCTCAGGATGGCCTTCATGTCTTCGGGCAGTAGCTGCCACAGCTTTATTGGTCAAGGAGGCTGATAAGTTGACCCTCAGACAGGACCTAGTCCTAACTGCCCCTCATTCAGTAAAGACTCTGCTCGGGGGGGCTACTAACAAATGGATGTCAAATGCCGGCCTCACTCAACATCAAAGCCTCTTGCTCGACCAGCCTCACATCATCTTCTCAGCAGGGCTGGTCCTCGATCTGGCTACATTGATACTGGATGATAACCCAATTCACGACTCTGAGGAGGCGCTGGACCAGACTCAGGGAGCTGATCAGACTTAACAGACACCCCCTTGGCTGAGGCAGATGCCATCCTCTTCACAGATGGAAGCAGCATGGTGGTAAGTGGGGTGCAGAGGGCAGGACCTGCAGTAACTACAGTTGACCAAGTCACTTGGGCCCAGCCTCTGCCCAAGGTGACCTCGGCCCAAAAGGCAGAACTTATTGCCTTGCCCCAGGCGTTGAGACAGGGAAAGGAAAAGAAGATAAATGTGTACACTGACAGTAGGTATGCCTTTGCTACTCTACATGTACATGCAAGCATCTACAAGGAGAGAGGGCTTCTGACAGCTGCAGGAAAGACTGTCAAGAACAAAGAGGAGACATTGTCTCTCCTAGAGGTGGCATGGCTTCCCAAGAAGGTAATCGTCATTCATGTACAGGGTCACCAAAAGGACAATACACTCAAGGCTAAGGGAAATCAACTTGCAGACTGTGCAGCCAGAGAGGCAGCCCTGAGGCCAGCTGAACCCTTAGTCATCCTGCCTACTGTGAGTCCTCCTCCCCCTTTGCTCCGGACTAGCCCCACTTACAGTGAAGAGGAAGATAAAGAATCAAGGCAGCTGCAAGCAAAGAAAGACCCCCAAGGCTGATGGAAATGTCCAGATGATCGGATCTATGTCCCTGGGCATTAGGATAACAGCTCATCCAGCAGCTGCATTTGGTCATGCACCTGGGGGGCTCCAAGATGGCTGGGCTTCTAGCTCAAATTACTGCTTTACAAAGCTGCAAGAGCTGGCCCACCAGACCTGTCTTAGGTGCCCAAGCTGTGTACAGATAAACCCTCACCAGGGCCCATCTGCACCCCTTGGGGTCAGATTCTGGGGTAGGAAACCTGGAGAACACTGGGAAGTGGATTTCACAGAGATCAAACCACCAGCCGGTGGCTATCACCGCCTCCTGGTTTTCATCGATAACTTCTTAGGTTAGACAGAGGTCTATGCTACTCTGTGGGAGACTGACACTGTGGTGGCAAAGAAACTTCTTCAGGAATTTATCCCCAGATTTGGACTACTGGTGTCCACTGGATCTAACAACGGCCCCGCCTTTGTAGCTTCTATAACTCAGTCAGTATGGCACTGGTTATAAATTGGAAACTCCACTGAGCCTACCGACCCCAAGGCTTGGTGAAGGGTGGGTCAGCCTGCTGCTGTTGGCTGTCCTTAGAGTTAGATTGAACCCCTTATAAAGCAGGGTTTACTCCTTATGAAATTATGTTTGGAAGACACCCTCCCCTGCTCCCCAAGGTTAAAAGTGAGGTACTAGAAGAACTTTCTAACCAGTCTCTCCAACAGGTACAGAAAACTGTTCACTCCCAGGTATGAGCTACTCAGCCCCTGCCCAGTTCTACACCATGCCACCTGTTTCAGCCCAGGGATACTGTCTTCATCAAGGCCTTTCAGAGTGAAGGACTGGCTCCAGTCTGGAAGGGACTCTACATGGTCATCCTCATGATGCCCTCAGCTCTCAAGGTTGACAGAATCTCGACGTGGGTTCAACATTCGAGTGTTAAGCAGGTGAAAGAGTAGACTGCTGAGCTGGGACCTGGTCATTTAAAGCAAAGGCTAGTCCAATCATGAGTGTGACACTTGTCCTTATTATCCTTGGGGTGACGAGGCTGAACTCTGGGGAGATGCAATAAAGAGTGTTGTACTCTTTTTCCTCACCTCCTTTAGCTCTTGAGAAATTCTAGGCAATGTCACTTCTGGCACCATCTCTCCCCCCCACCCCCCACCCCCCAACCTCTCAGGTTGCCCGAGGTCGATCTCTGTAAATTAGTCAGGAGAGACTGAGGAAGCCACTACTATCAGTTCATAAGCCTGGGAAGCCGTGACTTTCATGTGTGTCCAGGATTCAATCCATTTGGACAGTGGGGTTGTGGGTCCCCAACTGACTTTTACTGCCCTAACAGGGGCTGTGTAAAGATTGCCTCCTACAGTGGGGGACCAAATGTCACTAATGATAGTTTGGAAACGTAGGTGCAGAGTCACAATTTTGATACAAAGACCCTGGGACCCTAAACGGGCCTCAGCATGGAATTGGGGCTTCCACTTCTGGCTCCCCGGAGGACTAATTCCTGACCCAGGGGAAATGATTACATTTCAGACCCCACTGCTAGTGGAGGAATGAGACCACTGGAACAGGTTAGTGAAAGGCAACTAGGCACAGACTTTATTCACCTGGGTAACAAAGCCCTAACTCCCTTAGTGCTGAACAAAGTCCTGAACAAAGAAAAGGCAGGAAGCTTTACAGGGGATTGGAAAGGGGTCTGTCACCTACAGGGGCTGGAGCAAACATTTGCGGTCAGAGTTCACACAGCGGTTGAGGCAGATGCATGGATGCTCTCAGGCAACGTGGCATCTGGGAGGTGCTGTGCTGCACTGGGCTGCACTTCGGGGTCGTACCTCTTCCAGTAACGTCCTATTCTGTGTTCCATCCCCCGGGAGACAGCTCGGCTTACATCTGGCTTTTCAGCCACTGGAGGAGTACCCTTCTGCTGAGGGCTGCGGTTTTGTTATCTGTAAAAAACTTTCTGTCTAGATTGGAGTTATGCAGCATATTTTACTAAACAGGTCATGGCGAGACCAAGCCCGACATCCATTAATTTTCGGGGAAAGCCCACTAAGTCTGTTAGGGTAAACTGAGGCGCGACTGAGACCACCGAGTCACAGTTGAGCAACAAGTGAAAGTTATTCCAGCCTAGGTGTAAGTGGCCAAGGGGTCGAGGGTTGGACGAGGGGAGACTTTCATAGGGTGATTTTGGGGCGAGGGAGAGTGGAAAATTTGAGACTTGGAAAGTGCTAGGTATTTCGAGGCCCCCACAAAAGCAAGCGCCCCCCACCCCCACCCCGTCCTCCTCCCCTAATGGCAAACAGGGAACTTCCGCATAACTAAGACATGACCCCTCCTAGTCAGTGACTTTCTGTTCTGCCTAGTTAGGGACTTTCTGGCCCACCAGTTTCGTGACCAGATGTTCCCGTAAGATAGGGACTTCCTGGAACTTGTTACTTCACCCCCCAACCATTCTTGTTGCTATATGCCCTAACCACAATCACCCACCCCCATCAACGGACTAGTGCTCTCCCACCTGCAAAACCCTATTTTAGCCTCCAGCTCAGCCCAGGCGGCTGCTGGTCTCCATTTTGTGAGTCAACACGGCAGACTGCTCCAATAAAGGTTTGCTGCTTGAACATTCGTGTTCCTCCTTTCAGCGACCCTTTCAGAAAGGGGCGGTCTTTCGGGGTGCAGAATGTCTCTTGTACTTGCTGGGCATCCGGGCTTGCAGATGTCGCTGGATATATGTTTTTTTCGAACCCGTGTTTTGGCTTCCTGTTATTGTACATCTCTTGCAGGCGTGAAGGGTGCGGGGGAGACTGTTCTGAGATTTTTTTCTGTACTGCTCCGGCGCCGGCCTGACAGAGTCCATTAAGAAAACGACCAGCTCTGAAAAGCATGGGGTACACTGCTGAAGTGCTATTACGGACATCACGGGGAAGAGCCTGGTCCAGAAGTCCCTGGGTAACAACCTTTCATCTGGGCTCCCTCAGGCAGGCAGGGGTTTGTTTCTCTTCTCACTCTTGGCTCAGCCGAAAGGAAGTGGAGCAGGAGCCAATCAGCGATGAAGGGGCGGCTGCACGAACCGTCCAATCAGGTGGGCCGAGATAGCAGGGCTCTTCCGGTGTCATGGCGCCAAACTGATGCGAGTCTCCCAGCTGGCCAGGCCGCTTTCTTCGGGGACTTCTGCCGGCGGCGGGCTGCGCGGAAGGACCCTGGGCGACCCTCACGCCACGCAATGGTGACGTTGTGGACGGGAGCCCTGAGATGGGATGGCATCGGGGTGAGGTCTGGATGGAAGTGGCAGAACCAACTCTGGTGCCCTAGACTCCCTGCTTAGCTGCAGATCGTAAGGTCTTCCCGGTCTTTGGCTCTGAATCAGCCCCTGTCTCGTTTGCCCTTTGCTGGGGCAGGGCCTGTTCCAAGTCCCCAGCGTGCTGTCCCCACTGCAACATTGCCAGCCCAGAATGCGGTCTTGGGCAGCCCCAGACATCGCTGCATCTCCGCCAGTCTGGGCAGTGGGGCCTCGAGGAGACCTTGATTCGGGTGTGGGTTGAGCTGGGTGCAGCTATGGCGTGCTAGGTCCCTGGTCTCGTTTCTCCCCCCAGCAGACCTGGAGAATCTGAAGTTTATAAATGATTGTGATGCAGCGTCTTATACACACAACTGGTCTCCTCGGACTTCTGCTTTTTAAAATTGATAATAACTTCCTAAACTCCACTGTGGCCCAGCATTGCCAGACTCGTGATAGGTGTTGATAAAGGCCATGAGGATTCAAAGAAATGTTTAACATTGCTGACGATGTGATTCAGTGGCAGCGCGCTTGCCAAGCACTCAGTGAATTCCCAGAAAAATGCTTTCACGGAAAAGCAAAAAAAAAATTATCTTAATTCTTTAGATGAGACCTCTACTCACAATTGGACTATGTGAGGCCTTCCATGGAGTTTAGAATGCTGAGAAAAATGGAGGGTTGTCAATGATTAGCAAAGGCAAGGGAAAGTGTTCTTGCTAACACAGCTTCCAAGAGGGGCTTCCTGTTAAACCTACACAGAGAAACAATGAATTGTAGCATTTACACGGGCATGTAAGTGTGGTATGAGAATGAGTGGAGAGGGAGAGTGGCAATATCTCTGAAATAATTGAGCCCAGCATGTTGAGTAGTTATAAAGGATCCAAGGCTTAATGATGTTTGCTTCACCACCTATATTCTGTTCATTGTCAATGTATTTAACTTTCTTTGGGTTGGTCAAGTTATTTTTTTTCTAACTCAAGTAGTGTCTGTAAACTCATTTTTTAAAACTGTATGAAGTCCTCTGTAGAACATACTACTCATCAGATTGATTGTTTTCTGTTTTTAGTGCTATTTTAGGTCCTCCAGAAGAGTGCAGTTAGGAGAACGATATGAGTACTATTTGGAAACTGGAAGATTTCTCTAGATTTTGAATTCTTTTCTTTGTTTTGGTTTTGTTGTTGTTATTGTTTTCTTTTATAAAGAAGTGTCCCACTCTAATCATACTGTCTTGCTAGCATCATCATAACAAGGGGTAGGATAGAAATTTTCAACAAACGAACACAGAATTGAGCGGTTTGAACACAAGCCATCAAGCACATGTAAGGCTGAAGAGAAAACACTTCCAGGCCTCGTTCTAATTTATGCAGATTCTGGGAGCCCTTCTAACTGTTTTAACCTTTGGTCAATACCTGCCTTTCTACACTGGGTTGACCACTCTTCCAACATTTTAATGGTCTGAAGGCTTGTCTATCTAGCACTTTCACTTCCAAGATTCTTTCCCCTTTGTAGCGATTTATATCTCTGGAGAAAGATGACCACAAGCCTTTGTTATGTATTCCATTAGTGACAAAAGACTGCAATCCTGGAACTCCCTCTAAGTGTCTCCTGGGTTCTCCACACTCTTAGGACAGAACTTCCGTGTTGGTGTCCTGGAGAAGCCCATGGGAAAGGCCTATGGAGAAGGGCACAGCTGAGATAAAGCACAGAGCTTCAATTCAAGGCACCCCTTAGTCTAGCCTTTATGTCTCTCAGTAGGTGTCATCACAGAGGATTAAGCAGTGGAGTTAGTTCTGGCTTTCACACCTCTGAAATCTGAAATGTAGTACAGGTGGGGACAAGGAAAGACTGTGCAAGTACAGATAGAGTACACTGGTTAGAATCACTCTGCTTGAGCTTGGAGTGCAGGGACAAAGTTTTGGTACCTCTTGTGATCTTTGTTTACCTATTCTGGGTACCTTCTCATTCAGGAGCTTATGTGTCCAATGTACCTGCTAAGTCAGTGGTTTTCAGGCATTGGTGATTTTGCACATCAGAAAACGTGGATATGTCTCAACTATTTTTTGTTGAACTCATGACATAGACCATGAGCAAGACTTAGTAGTGTGGGTAAAGGTCAAGCATGTTGATCAGTTTCACACAACACATAAGACAGCCCTTACTAGAAGTAAACATTGGCCCCAAATATCACAAGTTCTGATAGCATGCTGCATGGGAAGGGCCTCAGGAGACCCCTAATCCTGAAGTGATGATGTACAGGGTTCAGTGACCCAAGACAAATGGAAGTTATGGTGGAAGCATAATATCTGGTTGTAGGTGGACAGATCCAGCCTTGGAGGACCTAGGCTACCCTCCCTCAGCATGAGAAGACTTGTTCCTATATGTCAACACCTGCTTGTGTACCTTTGTTCTTTTCTGGCCATCAGGGAGTTGAGACAGCTTCCAGGACCTCAGCATCCTGGCTTGTCCAAATGACATGACTTAAGCATGTCGAGGGCCCTGTCTCAATTAGCTCAGTGCCTCCCTCCACACTTGAAGGGTTTTAGTGAGTCTGATGACTTACATATGAGGTGGCATTGTGCTGTATTGTATCCCTTGTCTTTCTCACCACAGCTAGACCTGTTGTGATGGCTAATATCTAAAATATCCTCAAATGCCTCTTGTGTTTGGGTCTTGATTGGATTGTATGGGCCTTATAGTTTTCAGTCTTTTCCTCCATTGATGAGGTCAGTAGCTTTGAGTTTATATCTTCATTTTTGTTAACTGGGTGATTCAGTGTGGCACCCCTTGAAAACTTCAGAGTGATGACCTATACTAAACACAATAGGGCACACTTTTGAGTGCAACCTACTGCTTCCTCTTGTCTGTGTTTTGTTTTGCTCTTTATTTATATTTTGGGTTTCTTATAGAAGCCATGAGATATTAAGCTTGTGTGTCTGACTTATTTCACTTAACATTATGGTCTCAAGGTGCATCCATTTTTCCCAAAAGTGACTCAAGTTCATCTTTTGTTATAGCAAAGTAGTACTCTATTGTGTGTAACTACCACATTTTCTTTACTCATTGTCCTGTTGATGGACATACAGTCTGCTTCCAAGATTCAGGTATTATGAATAGTGCTGCTATAAACATGGGCATGCATATTTCACTGTAAGTTTTTTAATTTTATGTTTTTACTTACTAGTGACATATGCCATTATATTCACTGATGTTTAGGTAGAAAGAGCTGGGCTATAATGTTCATTAGATTAATTATATTAAATGGGTATTTAACTGTTTTATTCCGAATTTTGTGTGGATCAAATATTACAACTTTGTAACTCAAAGAGCATTGGTAGACTCTTAAACTTTAGCAAAGTTTGGTGCATAGAACACTAACTGTTCTATTCTTTCCTCTGTTCAATGGTATTTTAATCAGTGTACTGTAGTCGAACAATTTCAGTGGAACACATATATATGTATGTATCTGAGTGACTTCTCCAAAGATTCTTATTAGAAGGCAGAATTCTTTTAGACTTTCTTGTTCAATCAGAGGCTGAAAACTCTTATAATAGACTTCTAAAGGACTAAAAGCTGGAGTGACCAATGATTGCTTAGATGAAGAAATTGGAAGCCTTAGAAAAAGAAGAAGCAATAATTCAGCCATAGTTTAATGGAATAGGCTTTGAATTCCCATATGGAGACACTGCTAAAGTCTGTATTCAAAAGCTAGACATCTGGAGTCTAATGTTCATGGATGAGGGGAAGACCAAAAATCACACCTGTTCAAAAAAAGTCAAGTATGCAGAAGCTTTTTCTTTCCACTGCTCTTGAGCCACTCATTACTGGTTTTCCTGGATGTGCCAGTTTTGCTCATTGCAGGTGTTTCCCACTCCAATCAGTGACCCTTATTAACTGTCTTTGAGAAGACCATCACAGACATAAGCAGGAGTGTGCTTTACCAGTGTTTTTGACATGTCTCCATGCAGTCATGCCGAAGGCCATAATTAACAATCAGAAAAGCAAAAGTTAAATAGAATAGCTCCTGCAATAGAGTCAATCATCAATAAATAGCAGCATCATGAACATGTAAGTATATCAAGATTTTAGCATCGTTTCTATGTTTCTGAAGAAAAGCACAAAGATATAGTTTCTCATAAATAGGATCCAAAGTCAGGAATAGGGCCACAATTGTGACCCCAGAAATAGAGCCACCAGTGTGCAGCACAACTATGTGAAGGTAAGAAGCATATGAATTCAATGCATAAACATTGTACCACTGGCTTCACCTAGCAAAATCTTTGATGCAGGGTTTCATTGTTACTGGGACAAACCATCACCACTGCATATCAAGGAGGTAAGATAGACAACTAAGATAATGGTGCTCCCTTCTTATCCACAAGTAAATGTTCTCTCATTTTAGTTCAAGCAGAGTCTGAAAATACTAAATTTATTATTTCAGAAATGAAAAATTGACAAAGTTTATATCATGCTATTTTTAGTAGCATGATGAAATCTCATGCTTCTTCACCACATCATTCACCTTACTTTTTTATTTAGCAGTTATATAATGTCATCTCCTGACAGTATTGGAAAGACTCACAGTCACATGTCATTGATCACACCATATCGTTACACCTCTACTTCAGTATTCTGTTATTCATCTCTACCTGTGTATGTGTTTTCAATTAAATTTTACCATATATATATAAAAATGTTGCTCTGCTATTATCCATTGTTGCAGACTGTAGACAGTAAAACATACCCCCCTTAAGTAAAGGAGCCACTTATCTGTTTATTTTTCATCAAAACAGATAGCTGTAGAGCCGGGGATTTAGCTCGGTGGTTCTGCCACCTGCCTCACAAGCACAAGGTCCTGAGTTCAATCCCTGGTACCAAAAAAAACAAAAACAAAAATCAGATAGCTACATTACTCTTATCAGACAATCTGGATTTCATCAACTGGAAAAGAGGACAAATGTTGTCTGAATAGGCACACGGCTGACCAACATGCCATGAGATATGCAGATTTACATAGCCCAGGAGGAACCACTTTTTCACTTTCAGGTCAGAATTGCCCAGATTCTGGGAAACCTTCTTAGCTATCTTTCCTCAGATCAAAACCCTGGCCTCATGCTCTTTGCTCCCAGGGCTCCTGTCCTCCCACTTCCCAGCGTGGTCAAGGGAGGGAAGGTGTCTCATTCTGTCCTGTCTCCACCAACCCTGGGGGCTGCTCACCCTGTACAGGAACTATGCCCTCTCTGGGGAGAGAAGTTGGCAGAGCAGCATTGTTATATGCCAATAACAGGCTCACTCACTGAATTTCCCAGTAATGCCCCACTTCCCAACAGACTCCCAGCTAGGCTTTGAGAACAAAGCCTTGGGCAGGGCCTGTGTAGAAATGCACACCAGGGATAAAGCATACTGCATCGGTTGAATATCCCCCACTTAACTTGACTCTCCCCCAGACTGTGTGTCATCTGAGAGTATCAAGTAGAGGAATCACTTTGGTCTTCTCCCACTAGCCACACCCTATGCTGTAGCCCATATGGTGGGGAATAAGGAGAATGGAGATGCAATAGCAGTGTTGAAGTTATTTGGGAAGAAGTATCTGTCCTCTTTGGGATGTAGAGATGGAGAAATGGAGGAATACTCCAGGTTGGGAAGCTGCCTGTAATATTTGCCCTTTCTGGGTTTCTTGTTATTCAGCCAGCACAGGTGCCCAATGTCACTGCTAAGTCCATGGTTTTCAATTAGCAGTGATTCTGGTCCTCAAGAAAAATATGGATGTGTCCATAGATTTCTTTTGGTCATAACATAGAGGGAGAGTGGATATTTACTCACATATTGTGGATTTCTGCCAAGAATGATGCTAAATGTCAAATGAACAAGGTGTAGTGTCCATTATAAGTAAATATATTGACATGAATGAATGATTAGCCTTTTGGTTTTGATGATAAACTCAGTCTTAACCTATTTTCCCCTTTCCAAAGGTCCAAAAAGGTAAGATCCAAACCAGATTTTCAGTGGACAGATACCATGCTGAGCAGTTTGACCACAGCTCATCAATTAGTTTCATATGTTTGGACAATTAAGTGCTGAACACACACCCACACGCACAGTAAGTTGGGCAGAGCCACTCAGCTTGGGTTCAAGGTACAGAGTTAGGGAGAGGCCAGCTCTTGTGGTTTGTTTGCCCCATCTGTACCTTGTCATTCAGGAGCTTATGTGTCCACTGTAGTCGCTACACCAGTATTTCAGCCACTGTTTATTCTTCACCTCAGAAAATACATGGATTTTTCTCAATTCTTGTGGCCATAACATAGAGCATGAGCAAGATTTACTGGTATCTTGCGAGTGGAGGTCAAGGATTTTGATCAGTGTCACACACACACACAAGCCAGCCCTCATAGAAGAAAATACTGGCCCCAGATCTCACCAGCTCTCTATTTGACAACACAGTTGCAAGTGCGTCTTCCTTCCACTCTTGTGCCCCTCCCAATCACTATTGGACCATAAATGATAGCCTCAGACACAGTATTTTCTTGCTGGCCATAGAGCTCAGAGACTGTTGACATGTACATGTGCTCTGCCACTGAACTACACAGCCTCATGTATCTGTAGTCTGCCTATATGGAAGAATGTTTGAGAGTTCATCCTGTTTTTTACTTAATTTGTTTGATGTTGTTCACCAGATTGATTTGCATTGCTGTATGTGATCCAGTTCCCGAGAGCAACTCCACTGTTCATTTCTATAATACCTTATTTGCCTTTTGCAGTTTCTGGAAAACAAGGTTGTCTAGTTCTGTCTTTGATGTAAATGCTACAAAGGACATTCTCTTTCTTGCTGCCCTAGAAACATACTTGAGAAAATACTGTAAATACTCATAAGCATGTTTGCTGGTGTCCAGACTGTATGTGTTTAACAGCTTACTTTATACCGTCCACCCTGACACTACACTGAGCAGCAGTTTCTGTTTCTCATAACCTACTCACACTGGACTTTTTCCAATTTGATTAATTTTATTGATTCACAGTGAAACTCAATTGCTTATTTTCTCTTTTTCTGCCTGATTTCTTTTATGCACTTTGTTCTTTGCCCTGTACAAACTCTTTACATTATTTACTCATAATAGATGCTTATATTTGTAATGAAGATTTTTTGATGCTATCTATTTTTTTTGGTTCTAGGTACTTATCACTTTTAGAAATCAAAATCACTTCTCTAAATTTTCCATCTGCCTGTTAATATCAGCCAGTATTTTCTTTGCTGACCAGAATTCCTGGTACACTTTTTGTATTTATTTCAAAATCACCTTATCATCTGTGGGTTTACAATTTTAGTTATGAAGTTTTCCTCACTGTTAGGTCAGAAAGCTATTTTCTTATACTTTCTTTTATATTTTAGTTTCATGTTTCATATTTTTGTCTGATATTTTCCTGTATTGTACCTTTAAAAGTGTGGGATGCAAAAATCAGATTCACTTGTATAAAATGAGTACATTTACTACTATGAAGGAATATTCAGTCACCTCTTCCTCTTGATTAATGCTGCCAGCCTTATCAAATCTCAGTTTTTAATATACTGAAAGAAGTTTTTGAAAATTCCTGTAAATTTAATGTGTCTTCATGTTGTCTGAGGTTCAAGTTTAAATGACAGGAATGTGTAGCATCTCACAAAAATGAGGAGATACCTCTTCCCATTACTTTTTTATTTGATAGTTGAATAATTGAACACTGTCTTTTTCTTTGCTCACGGAATTCTAGATTTTTTGAGTAACTTATGCTTGCTTTACTGGTGTTATAAATATAGTTGTATTAGGGATATAATTTGAAAAATACATAGCTTATCACATCATCATATGGACTCTGCACATTATTCTCCACACAAGACTCAGACCATCTCCAATTTTATTGGTATGTATTATTTTCTCCTCGAAGATGTAGATATTTAATGAATTCACATACCATGTATTTTTTTAATAATGTATAAAGTCATATACAAATGTATGGTTTTGTAGATTGTTTCTCAGTGTCAATATGAGTGCTAGGTGAGAAGTTATTTTATATAGGAAGACATGTTGGCACTGACTGAATCAGGCCGCAGAGTGGAACATCTAGTTGTCTCCTTAAAGCATACATTAGAAGTATTTGCAAAAACTTTAGATGAGGTCTATTTTCTAATTAAATATAACTTTTAGAAATGTACTTTGTTTACTGAGATATTGGTCATATTGACATGCTATATGTATGTCCTTGCACGTTTTGGTTCTATTAATAAGAAAATATTTAATGGGTTTTTCTTTTCTGCATTCTACTTCTAAATAAAAAAAATTACCGGTGGGTTTCTCCTTAGACTATATTGACCTTGAGAGCAGTATGTTTGAGAGCTCTTTCTTTATAATCTGTGTTCTTAGGAATCACTGAGCTTTATTATATTGACATAGTTTAATGATTATTAAGATTATGAGAATCACTATGATTCCATTTGATCCATTTGATATGATTCCATTTGTGGCAGCATAGATCTCCCTGTCATTTTCCTAAAAAGTTACATCTGGATTCTTTAATCAATCATGGAAAGCACTTCTTCCTCTCATTTCAATCTTTATGTCATTTTTCTGTTTCTTGCTTGTAACATGACATATGAATTTTGGTTTCATAGGACTGAATAGTGGAGAGAATGAATATATATTTATGATTTTAAAATAATATCTGTGTACTGTCTCCATGTAGGGGCCTATGTGCTAGTTTTATGGTATATGTGCTTTTTCTACTTATTAATTTCTTCTTTAATGCCCTTTAAGAAACAAATAATGGGGAATTGAATTTTTAAAAATATATTTATATCAAGATTCAAATAATCAGACATTTTCCATTGTTGATTTTTGTGATGAATTTCATGGAAGGTTTCTGATACTGCACCATCCTTATCTTTGATCTGATAAACACCACAGTGTTACTATATTGTGGGGGTGTGTGTGTGCATGGTACTGTGGATTGAACCTGGGCCATCACATGTGTTAACCACCCACAATATCAGCTATCTACACACCACCATGAGAAACTACTTTCCATTACACCCTTAGGTTTGATTAGGCAATGTTTTATCCCATGTTGAAACATCTACATGCATAGGCGTAGTGTGTCTGTGATTCTCTTTTCTTTTTTATTTATTTATTTATTTTATTTATTTTTGGTACCAGGGATCAAACTCAGGACTTTGCGCTTACAAGGCAGGCGACAGAACCACTGATCTAAATCTCCGGCCCTGATTCTCTTTTCTTTTAAATGTACGTCTTTTTTAGGTAGGGATTGCATTAATCTGGTTAAATGTATTGTAGAAGTTCTTTACCTTTTTTCCCTTTGGATTACATACCTGTGAACCCATGCCTAGCTAAGTATATCTTATTTTTACAATTTGTATTAGAATATGTTTATAATATATAATAAATATTTTCCTCACGAGGAATTTGCACGTATATATAACACAAACTGATCAATGTCTTAAAAGTTTTAGGGCCAGGGATTTAGCTGATTGGTTCCAACCCCTGCCTTACAAGCCCAAGGTCCTGAGTTCAATACCCCAGTAGCCAAAAAAAAAAAAGTTTTAATGAGTCACTTGTAATCCCACTGGGAGATGAATTTATGGAAGAAAGTTTTTTATTGACCCTTTAGTTGCTTGACAACTTGTTTGGTTTTTCAGCATCCATTTTCTTCTATTACTAAATTTGAAATTTTATATATTCAGAATTTACTGTTTAAAATTCATGAAATCATAATTTTGATATTTTTTTCATCTCTTACTATATCATTGCACAGGCTGGTACAGTGATATGCACCTATAATCACGGGAGTCAAAAAGCTAATGCAAGATCAAAAATTCATGGACATACAGTGAGACCCTTTCTCAAAATTTAAAGTATCCATAACCTTTATAATTATTTCCCATTTTCATTTTGTGTTTTCCTAGTACATTTTTCTTGTTATTACTCCCTATCTTGTTCTTCTTTTCCAATATATTGATTCCTCCTTCATTAATTATTGGTTGTATATTTTTGATGAAGTATATTGCTAAATATATTTTTATATACTACATATTTAAATGAAAAAATTTATTGCAAACTTGACATTTTATATCAAAATTACCACCTTATTCTATACATCTTAAAATTTCCTAGTTTTCTATTGAAACAATAGGTTATTTAATAATGTACTATGCATCAAAACCACACAGTTGGAATGAGATTGCAGTTCTGTGGTAGAGCACACGCTTTGTGTGACCAAAATTCTGGGTTGCTTCCACCATCACACTGAGATGAGGAAACAGGATTTTTAAAGCTATTTATCCTGTATAATTTCTGATTTTTCTTTATTACAACCTATATAATATTCATATTTTGTAATTGATGAAAGTTTTCATATGTTGTAGCAGAATGTTTTAATAAAAGTTGCCTATTTTTTGTAAAAACATATATATTCTCTATAGTGTAAACATTTTAAATAGGACTATTATGTAGGGTCTGAATGTTACTAAGTGCAATAGAGTGAATAATTCTTGCATTGTATTTCTGAAGTCTGTTAAAATTTGCAACTTCAGGGCTGGGGATTTAGCTCAGTGGTTCTGCCTGCCTCGAAACCGCAAGTGATCCCCGGTACCGAAAAAAAAAAAAAATTTACAACTTCAAATTTCTACTTATGTATGAATGGTTTAGCTATTTCTACTTTCTATCTCAGTAATATTATACTGTTTAATACTTGAATTCCAGAAATTTTCTTAAATATATTTCCAGTTTTATTCTGGTTGGCTAGCAATATAAACTTATGCTAAATTACTCATTTTGATCTTGAAATTGTGGTCGTGTTGCTTTAGAGTTTCTTATAAGCTCGGTTTCCAAATGTGTAGCATCATCCCCAGCTCATTTCATTTTCTGTACAATAGTAAATACAATGTCTGGAGCTAATGACAATAGCACAGTGAAAATAATTCTAAATAATCAAGAAAATACAAAGACTCTCAGGGAAAATATTTTATGAAGCAACCAAATTGAAATTTATTTTTCCTAGAACACGTGCACTTTGAGATGTATTATAACCTGTTCATGCATTCCTGTCAGCAATGACTCCAAATTCATGTCCTTTTCTGTAGATAATGTTAAGAGAACCCAAGTAGTTGCTGAAGTCTGGCTTCAGCCCTTAACATATGTGTCTTATTTTTCTTTATCTCCATGGTGAATGTTAAGATAATAATTTTTGAATAGATGAGGAAAAGATAGAGTAATGGTTTACAAGTTGTTCAGTAGCATAGAATTAAGTTGCCCTTTGAGCTGTACCAAAGCCTGTATTTTCACTGTTTTGTCTTCATTCTGTTTCGGATCTCAGCACCTACAGAAGCCAAGCTTGTTCAGAACTATTGTACCTGATCGCAGTTCATCCTCTTTGTCTTCTTGGCTTTCCCATGACAGCTCCAGCCAGCTCTCCTGCTGTACCTGCTGATGCACCTGTTTACAGTGCTGGGGAATCTGCCCATCAGGCTAATGTGTGGAATGAATGGACACCACACACATCCATGTCCTTCTTGTCTGATATCTCCATCTTTAAAATTGTGTTCAGTGTGATAATCAATGCTTATCAACCTGCTGTGCTCCACTGCTGTGTCACATGTGTGACAAGCTAATCACAAGTTCTTCAGTTTTTGCTACATTCAACTCTTCTTCATGGTTATGGGGTAAGTCCACTATGTGTCCCTCTCAATGACCCTGTGTTACAAATGCACAGTAGCCCTTGTAACTGTGTCTTCCTTGGGGCTTTGTTCTGCCTTGTTGAGTTACAGCATTTCATAATGCTTCTTGTCTTTTGTGAGTCTAATATAATCCAAGGTTTTCTCTGCCACATATTTTTACATGAAGTTGAATTGTAGAGAGAAGAAGTCCTACTCACTGTATATGAAATCCCATTGGCTGCTTAGTCCCCATTGTGTCCTGTGTCTTCAGTGTGGCCTCGAACATAAGGACCCCCACTGTGGAGGGACAACAGATGTCCCTCTCCATGTGTGCAGTTTATCTCGCTGTAGTTCTCATGCACTCTGGCTCTTCATTTGTCGTTGACTTCCCGCCTTAGTTTGGAAATATCTGAAAGAGGCTCTCTGAGGATTCCAACATGCAGTATCCATAACCCCATCTTATTCAGACTTAAGAACAAGGATCAGAAGAGCAACATGAAGAGGCCTTGTGCATGAAACTCTTAACTCAGAGTTTTGTGGCTACAGGTGTAGTTAATATAGGCACTTTAGCCTCCATATTTTTTCCTTCTGTCCCATCTGTCAGTCCACTCTGTTCTCTCTCTCTCCCTTACTGTCCTCTGGGTTTGTTGTTTGTTTGTTTCTTTCTTTCTTTCTTTCTTTCTTTCTTTCTTTCTTTCTTCTTTCTCCTTGTGTACTTTTCTTCAGAGATTTCAAGAGCTGTAAAGCTCTTGGGCCATAATCCCTAGGATATGGTGCAATAACCTAGGATTATATGTGTTCATATACTTCATATGTTCACTTAGGACATTGATAATAGATGTACGAAGTATGTCCCTAATATATATTTAAAATGTCATCATATATCCTATAACATACTGCGTATGGATAATTTAAATTGTGGGGTTTTTTGTTTTTCTTTTTTCCGGTACTGGGGATCAAACTCAGGACTTTGTGCTTGCCGGGCAGGTGCAGGACCACTGAGCTACATCCCCGGCCCAATTTACATTGTGATGTGACTCAGACTCGGGAGGATTTAAACTTAGTTGCACTTTTTAACAAGGAGAGGAATTTTTAAGAAGCTTAGAATTTATTATAGAAATGACTAGATATGACAACAGAGGTTTGCAGGTCAAGAAACAGTTTTAAAAAGATAAACAGAACCTGTAAAGTATTTGGCACGGCAGGCTGAGCTAGCATTCAACTGGAAGGGTGAGGCGGCCATCAATGCACAAGGAAAAGTAGACAGTTCACATTTGATTAAGTTTTTTCTATAAATTTTTTCATATAAAAATGAGATCTTTTTTGCATCTTTGTATTCTACAAAGAAGTTATTTTCAAGTTTAAAATCTGTGCACAGTGTAAAGTACTCTTAACCATGACAAGCTGCAGAGTGTTAGAAAGCAGGTGTCATGTGCACTTGGTTTGGGAGATTTTTTTTTTTTCTTTCTAAGGTGGTGATGCTGAATGCCATAGGGCTTTTACTGAAAAATGTTTGGTTTTACATGCAGAGATTTGCTGGAATTAGACTATAATTTGTACATGTGAACAGTATCTGTGAAGAGCAATCTTAGGGAAAGACTCATTTAAGTATTTTGGATCATTAATGTGATATGTCAACTTGAATAGGAACCACCTAGCAGATTAGTTAAGATCTGGGTGTGTGTGGATGATTGACATGGAGGCCACAAACTAAGGAGGGAAGCACCACCCTGTATGTGGTTGGCATGAAAGAATGAATTTGTACCATGGGTGGAGTAAAAAGCAAAAGAAAAAAGAAAGCCTTCCCTTTTTTTCTGTGGAGGAGGTCTGTTCTTCGTCACTGCTTTTGGATGTTGTCTTCAGTTCCTCAGACTTCCAGCACCAAGTCTTCAGAACGCCAGAAGTAGCCGAAGGGGCCAGGGACCAGGTGTAATCTTGAAGGTCGTGCCTCTTTGCCTCACTGAGACACACCTAGACATGTGCTTTGCTACAGCCTACATATCTCTTGAGCCAATATATTTGACAGGTCTAACCATCTCATAACTCCAGGTGAGATTTACTGTGGTGAAATTAACGTGTTAAAGAAGAGAAGTTATTTACAGAGACTTTGTTTCCATTTTTTCCATTTCTCATCACTTTTCCTTTCCCTTCTTTCCTTTCCCCTGCCCCTCCTGCTACCCTTACCCCTTTGGACCTTCTCTTCCTATTTTGCATTATCGATTATTCATTCTAATCATTGGTACATTTTAGGTGTACAATATAATGACATTTATCATTGGAAATTTGCACCTTTACATAGTCTCTCTTGGTTCTTATTTTTCACCCTTGCCCAGCCCTCAGGGAGGGCTAGGAATGGGGAAAAAATAAGAACCAAGATGCATCCTGTGAAAGTACAATTCCTAATGAGAAATGTCATTGTGTTGTATACCTAAAATGAACCAATAAAAGAATTTAACAAAAAAAAGAAAAGAAGAAGGGAAGCTTTCAGCCTGTGAGGAGGGAATAGCATTTGGGGGAATTTGCAATGTTAAGTCCTTACGTATCTATACCTCATCACAGGCTAAGTTTGCCTGCATTTGTCAGACTACATTTTGCCTATCATTTTGACCCTCCTGGGAAGATTAGGCTTCAGAATTCTGGATTTCTTGGGACCTTGGATAAAGTAAGTTGCCTGTCTGAGGCAGCTGAAATACTTTTCTTTCATCTTGATTTCTTTGCATAATATTGCTGGCATATTAAAACATTTCTTTATTTATTCCATTCTTTTTTGGTGTGGTTTTATTTTCTTTGTTGAAAATGTCTAGATTGAGTGATAAGGTGTGAAGAAGGTTTGTGCCATAAACCACATCTCATTCAGTTTTCTACCCCCTGACCACATTAGGATATCCCTTCTATGCCATTGTATCTTGCCCTTGCCTGGACCCAGGTTTTTCTTCGGGCTTGGGGGATTTCTCCATGTGATGCTGAGCTGGAAGTGCAGAAGCACTGTTCTGATCCCGTTTTTCAGCAGCAACACTCAGGAAGAGTACACCAAGTACAGTAAGGAGACATGGTCACCTCTGAAAAGCTTGGAGCAAATTTTGCTTCAATGCAATTATTCCTCAGGCTGGATCACATCAACATCCAGCAAGGAAGCTTGGGAAGGAATGGTTTTGGTTAGAATCCATCAGTGAGCCTCACATGTAGGTGATTTTTTTTCCCTCTTGTCCCTCTTGCCTCAGTGGGCAGGAAACAAAGCAACATTGCATCAGTGAAGAAGAGTGTGTGTTGTGTGAACTATTCAGTCAGGCATGCTGGCTGGAGAAGGAAATCCCCTCTGGCAGGCACCAAAGTCAGGAGCTCCCAGTGTGTTACCGAGAGCTGTTCCAGCTGGCTCACACTGACTTGCTCGGTGGATTCTGCTGAGTGCAGCTGCATGGACTCTGACAGACCCATAGTCGTGGAACTGGTGATTGCACAGGGCTGAGCAACCCAAGAGAGGAGTGGGAGTTGTGGTGTAGTGCTACATGCTGGTTGGAAGTGTACAGAATCAGCATTCACCTGAGGAGTCTTTGTTGTTTTATGTCAACTATTACTGGTACACATTTGGTCCTGTCTCCTGACACTGCTGCCAGGACCTAAGCGTCCTATTTTTTAAAAAATTCATTTTATTGATACAATTTAAATATTAACTATCACATTCATCAAAGGGAATGTGTGCCTCTACATGCTATAACACGATTCCTCATTTTCTCCCTCCCCCAACACTCCTCCCCTTATTTACAAAAGCTTTGTTTCCAATTTTTCCTTTTTTCTCATTTTCTCCTTTTCCCATCCTTTCTCTCATCACAGTTTCCCTTTCCTTTTGACCAATTTCTTCCTATTTTATATTATCTATTACACATTTGTGTCCTTATTTTTTTTCCCCATTAACTTTATTGGTACGTTTTAGGTATACAATACAGTTACATTCATCATTGGGATCTTGCACCTTTACATGAGTATCTTGGTTCTTATTTTTGCCCCCCTTCCCCTGCCCTCCCTTCACCCCCTCCACATTGCCCTATTTGGAAAGACCTTGTTTCCATTTTTTTCCTTTCTCATATATTTTTTCCCCTCTTCCCCCCCACGTCCCCCACCCCCCTAGACCTTTTCTTCCTATTACACAATATCAATTACGCATTTTTAAAATTACAATATCAAGACTTAGGAGACATTACCACAGATTTTACAGAATTTAAAAGGATATAGAAAGCATATT
>NW_004624739.1:35014457-35058111 GCF_000247695.1 Heterocephalus glaber | reverse complement strand
TATATGCCTATGTGTAGATTTTTTTTGATCAAGGCTAGCTGGAGTCCTATATGCCTCACTTATCTGTATGTTAAGAAGTTCTTTACCTCTGCTTGGGAAGTTTTCTACCATCACTTCTGTGAAGAGTTTTTTTATGTCATCTGCACTCTGTCTTTCTTCATTGATTCCAATCAGTCTTATGTTATTCTTCTTTGCATCATCTAGCAGCTGCTGGATTGATTTCTTGTGTTCCCTTTCAATTTTAAAGCAATTTTTGTTTTCCTGGTAACTAATTGCAATCTGAAATTCCATCCTCACATTAGTTCATTCTGCTGCACAGACTTTTGATGGAGTTTTTAATCTCCTGGAAATCTTTTTTCATCTGTTTTATGTATTCCATTTGTTTCCTTTGTTGGGATTCCATCATTTTCCTCAGATCCTCTATTTTTTTAATCTGTGTCCTCTCTAGATTTATTAATCATGTCTTCCACTATGAGCACAATCTTTGCTGTTATCTGAGTAATTATTTCTGATTTCATTTTTCCCAGATCCTCTTTTGTTGCCAGTTCAGAGAGTCCAGATGGTTGAGTATTAGATTGTTCCATCTCGTTTCCCTTTGGGGTTGCTGTAAGTGATCTGGAAGTCTGTTTTTGAGGCTTGTTTACGTGTCTTCTCATTTCCATGGCACTGGGGGAGGGGGGGTGCTTCTGACGCCCACGCGGCTCACCTTCTCTGCCCTGGGAGCTTGGAATGGCGGCGGGGGAGCTTCCTTCTGGGTGCTGGGACTGGCTCACCTCTGCCCTAGGAGCGTGGACATTTGTGTTGTTATTTACCCTTTCAGTTTCTCACACCAGAGAGACAATGTGATATTTACATGTATGTGTCTGATTTGTTTCACTGAAGAGTATATTCTCAAGTTGTATCCATTTAGCTATAAATGTCTCAAGGTTATCTTTCTTTACGGCTGAGGAGTACTCAATTATATTAAAGAACCACATCTTTTTTATCCATTCATTGGTTGATGGGCATTTGGGCTGTTTCCAAGATTTAGCTATTACAAACCGTATCACTATGAACATTGGTGTGCATATATCACTGTGGTGTGATACTTTTAATTCTTTCAGGAAAACATCCAAAAGGGGAATACCTGGGTCAAATGAGACCTCTAATCCTAATCTTTTAAGGAATCTTCACACTGATTTCTGTAGGGAACAGGGGAAGGGGACATTACCAGAACCTCTGCAGTAAGTCCTAGTCTCCTGTGAGCCACGGCAGCACATGGCGAATTACAGGAAAGGTAGAAAAATGAGACTGAGAAGAAGCTGAGCTTTGGGTCTGATCAGTGCTGCTCAGGGCGGCAAAGACAAAAGCCCTCTAGGTTGCAGCCCCTTTTATTCAGTACCGGGAGAAACAGATATAACAAGTGAAATATAGAGTTCAGTAGTTCACTTTGGGATAAACAAGGTGTAACAAAAGGCTTGCAGAGAGTTCAGTACATCCTGGGTAAACAAGATGTTAATCAGTCCAAGAACAATGAGGAACTGAGCAGATGTTTGTTCTCCCAGGATGTTTCTTGTCCTGGAGAATCACAGCATCACTGGATCACTGAAGTCTCAGTTGTGACCGAAGGCCAAACTGGAGTTATTCTGTAGCTGGGCTGTAGGCAAGAGAACTAGGCTAACCAAATAATTTTTCCCTAGAATTATGGAGCATTGCTCCCAACAGATTTCCACAGTCTGTACTGTAGAAATGCACCAGTCTGTACTCTCACCAGCAGTGGAGCAGGGTTCCTTTTACCACTAAGCACCCTATTCTGCCCCAGTGAGATAATTTACCATGACCAGAGCCCTGCCTTTGCCAGCTCCGTTCCTGCATCCCAGCTTCTCATCATACTATGCAGTGAGCAGGAGGGTGGAAGGGAGACTCATGACTCAAGTGAGAGATTTCTGTGGGTGTGGCTTTGCTGTGTTGAGGTGCCCTGTTTGTTTGTTTTTTCTCCAATATAATACCAACCTGGTCTTATAGTTCATATTTAAAATTTCTTCCAAGTGTCTCATGAGTTTGGAAGTTGATTTGATTGTGAGGGCCCTCTCATTAGTGGGTTCATGTGTCCATGACTTCAGTATCTGAATGTGCTTTTAGGAGGTTTCACCTTGTTAGAGGTGGGCAACTAGAAGCATGGCATGGAAAAGTATCCTGGTCCGCATCTCCTCCCATCTTTCTCTGGTTCCTGGCTTCCATACTTTGATTACCTTTTTTTTTTAATCCCCCATTCAATTCTGCTGTCTTGTTTCTCTCTAAGAATTAGCAGATCGGGGACTGAAACAGAGAACCAAACTAAACTTTTCCACCTTTAAGTTGTAGGTATAAGGTATTTATCCTAGTGACAGGAAAGTGGGTGAGACACTTAGTGATGCTGAATGAGATTTTTTAAATTCCTGGGGCCGAGGATGTGGCTCAGTGGCACTGTACCTGCCTGGCAAGTGCAAGGTCCTGAGTTCAATCCCTAGTACAAAAAAAAAAAAAAAATCCTGGCTTTTTCTGTTTCCCTAGCTGATCTCCTGGGAGTGAACTGCCCTGGGATGCTTGAGCACAGTTAGAGTGATGTGGAAGCTCCTTAATGTGTTTAACCTTCTTTGGGGGTTCCCTTGTGAATGGCAGTGAAGCAGACTTCTTCACTGAATTGTTTCCCTTTTGCTTCTTTTGCAGCAAGTTGTTTGTATAAAATAGAAGTTACCTCAAATATCTCAATTAATTTTCATGATTTAACTAGAAGACTGATTTTCTTAGTTAAAAACTGAGTGGAGAATTGATTGCATCCAAAGAATCAAGGGAAAATTTAAAAGTAAATTATTTGTTTTGCATTTATCATAGATAGACAAATGATGATGATGATGATAGATAGATAGCTATAGAATCATGATGGTGGTGAAAAACTCAACTATGGTTAATCTCAGTGCATCTCTCTGATTTCATCTAACTACTCCCAAGTTGGTCACAAGATGGATTTTTGGATGCTCTTTGTACTTTCATATTCTCATCAAGTACAATGTTATTTGGTTTCAATATTTTGGAATTGTATAGGAGTTAATAATTTTGGATAATGTAACATTAATATTATGTTGAAAAGAGTATTTGTGAGAGCTTTTGCCTCAACCTATTGGTCATAAGATTTAAGGGAAGATTGTATTTCAGCCACTTCACTCTTATTCCACTGTCTCTGGACTTGGGTTATTTCTGTTTTTAAAAAAATTGTGATTAAAAATGTTGATTTTTTTTCTGCAAATGTTAATAAATTAGTTTTCCACAAAATAATGCTTTGTGTGCACATTATAGAAAAATTTAAAATTTGTAGAAATTTTTGACATTTATAGTTTTTTGTATATATGTGCAGCTTTATTGTATAATTTTCAAACACATGGAACAGTCTTATTTATATGTGTCTATCTAAATTTAAATATTTTCTTTATGATTTTATCTTGTGTTTCATCATTATATCATTGTTAAGTTTCTAGTACAGACTTCTACTATTTGTAAAATTGTTTCTCTGTCACTCTGTGTGCTACATGTGGTGTAATATTTACAATTAGTAATCCTGTTGTTTATCCTTGGTACATAATTACAAGTTAGATTGAATGGTATCAAATTAATATAGCCTCAGCATGTTTTGTTGAATCAATGCTAGACTACTGTATGTTTTTGCATATCTTTCTATTTTATCTTGCTTTATATGTTTGGCTTATTTGTTATGTTTTTAAAATATTTGTATACATTTCTGAGAAATAAAAATTGAGTGCATTTATAATTTGATGCATGATGCCAAACTCTTATACATTGTCAGATCACAAAACAGCAAACAGATTATTTCACAAACTATAATTTTTGAAGTGAGAACACTTGATATCGAATCCTGTGATAATTTTATAAATTGCAGTGTTCAAATAAAATTTAAAATTTTGAACAGTACATCCTTCTCTCTTAGGTAAAAAATATTTTCTCATAGAGGACTCAAAGTTGAATCTTGTTTCCTAATTTATGCTCTCATTTGTTCTCTTAGTTGTTTTAAAAATAACTCATATTTTAGAAAATATATTTGTATTTTTACATAGCTTATTTTTTGTTTTTATTTTAGTTCTGATTTTTATATAATCCTTCTAGTGTTTTTCCTTCTTTATTTTATGGGATATTTTATATGATTGCATTTTCTGTTGTCGTTTAAGATATCCAGTAAGCTTGCACTGATAGGGAATAGTTTTGGATAACTCAGTAGACTGAATATTAAGGTAGTTGTAGAAGCAAAATAAGTAATGTATTCCTTTAAGATTTGCTTTTCTGGGCTGAGGATTTAGCTCAGTGGTTTTGTCGCCTGCTGCACAAGCACAAGGACCCAAGTTTGATCTCCGGAACCAAAAAAAAAAAAATAGATTTGCTTTTCCTGTAACTCTTGTTAAGATGATGGTTATCTGGCTTTTTAACCAGTAACTTCATTATAGGTAACGTTTTAACCTAACAAAGTTCCAATGCCTGGGTAAATTTACAATGTATATGTGCCTATCTTGTGTCTGTGACTTGTAAATAGGAACTGGAATTGTATTTACACACCAAAGACCACTAGGGATGAGAGAATGGCTAACACAGGTATAAAAGAGGAGACTAACAAAGAACTCAGCGTGGACACTTACCAGACTGGTTTCTGGTGGTCCCGCCTACTTGCAAGTAAAACTTTTACTATTTTACCCAAATTCTGTGTCTCCGTGTATTTCTTTCTGCGATTTCCAGAACAGTATCTTACTTTTTTCTGATTTTCCATTGTTAGCAATGTCCATTTATAACAACTCTAAACCCACTTTGAAACAAAACTATTGTTTCAGAGATAGCCATTTACTTTGGTAAGATTACAAGTACTTTCTTTCTGATGTACAATTAACTTACATTACTTGTTCTGAATATCAGTAACTAACAATCAAGTACGTTGTTGATTTTTTTTCAGTTTGAGGATAATTCCTTGGTTATGCAGGTAAAATATGACAATGGATTTATTTCAGTTACTCTCCTTTGCACTTACATAACTTCTATATTATCTTTTTGATCATGTCAAATCTTTACTGATGTTATTTTATACACACAGCCTTTTCCTCTTGTCCTTTGGTTCTTTTTCTTTAGTTGCCTATACATCTATCTGTTTAATTGAGTTGCCTCTGTCACTACATAGGTGCTTCACTGACCTTTTTCAGAAAGTGTTTCCTCAATTCATTTTTGCCTATTCCTGAGCCATAATTACTCTTCCACTCTAATCATTTGTTTTCTTTTTCTTGTTATTCTTTTGCTCACATGTGAATGTTTAATTACTATAATAAGCAAGAAGGCAACATCACATCCTGCTTCATTTTCAGTGTTGAGTTTGGAGTGGTTGAAATAGGGTTCTTCACAGGCTGCCACACCTTCCCCTTAGTACAGGATTAGGGGGAACTACTCCTTTTATAGCCAGAATTTATTAAACCCCAGAATTTTCAAAATGGTTTTTTTCTCCCCACCCACCCTCAAAAAATGAGATAATTTTTTCAAATTGTCACTGTGATGAGCTAGCAGTATTTCTGGAGATAAAAACTTAGATCTTTAGGGTTTCTAAAACTGCCAAGAGTTGAACTTTCAAACTTCTCTTATTCTTCAGCAGTTCAACAAGAGTTCAAAAGTTTACCTACCACTGTTCTCCTAGGTTTCTGTCAGTGTAATTTATGTTTCTGTCAGTGGGCCTCCTTTGTTTTCCCAGCTTGGAAAAAAAATAGATTGGTTTAGTACAGAAGTTTTGTAGATTTTAAGTTTGTTTGCTTTTTTCTTGCTTTGATAGAAATGTTCCCTTCTGTATTATTCTTGTTGAACTGGAAAGTAGAAGTATGTGAATTAATTTTTAAATTTTTCCGTGACAATATTTAATCCTCAGCATGCCTTCCATTTGGGTCACATTTGGAGATGCTGTGATCACAAATAGGGGTTCACCGCTCTGGAGCTGCAGATAACCTACCCGTGGAAGAGGATTCTCACTGTGAGTTTCCTGTTAACCACAATGGCTTCTCAGACAGTGCTTCCTTTTTAGTGTCTCACATGTATTACCTGCTTGAGTAGCCTCCATGGTTAGCCTGAGCCCTAGGTGATGTCTTTGCCTGTCCTCTTGTATTTTTCTACCATATCTTCACTAGTGTCACTGTAATAACCACTCCTTTGCAGATGGGCATAGAATTTGCACCATAAGCAGGATGTCTAGATGTTGATCAGCTGTGTTGTCTGTGCTGTATTTCTCTGGGTTTCTGACCTCTCCTCCGTTTTTTGTTTTGTTTTGTTTTTAGTGACTTTCGATGTAGTTCACGCTGGCCTTGAACTCGCTAAATTATGTATCATCTTTCAATGTTTGAAGTTAGACATAAATTAGTATGTACTTTCCTAATGGCAATTTAGTGTTTAAGTATTTTATAATAAACTTCATTCTAAAATTATTTTTGGTGAGATTTGATGAAAACAATGCAGACCGTGGCTAAGAGTATCCTGGTGATATCCTGCTTGACTCCTCCCTTTCCTGCCTTCTCCATGACCACTTTCCTAATTTGGCTACATTTCCTACATTTAGCAAGTGTGATTTTCTTTGGCCAGTATTCTTTTGTTTCCCACCTTGGAATTTTTAATAAGTAAATTATTATAGAAATTGCATATAAAAGCATTTGGGGTGGGTTTTTTGGTCTGATTATTGTTTACAGGTGCTCTTATGTGAATGAGGGGCAAAGTGCTTTATTATTCATTGTGTTGGTCATGTGGTTCAGGTTTTTTCAAGTTTACTTTTTGTTGATGTAAAAGAATCAAACATGTTTCCAGGAATAATAACACAATGTGTTCTTTGGACATTGGAATAATGTCAGTGGACTGTAGATTTTGGTAAACTCTAAAGTACAGGAAATGAGTGTGGAGCATATCAATTGATCTTTTATTCTTACATAAGTCTACTTACTTGTATTCTTCCACACTTCAGTTTTCCTTGGCGATTTCCTCCTCCAGTGTCATGGATCTTATTTTATATTTGGTGTTTTCTCTCAGGTTAGATATCTTTTAGTCATTTTTAAGATTTGTGTTTATTGACCTTTCTTCTCTACACATATTCTGAATATTGCATACTCTACAAATGTCTTCTTGTCACATTTACCTCCCGTGATTTTTTTTTTTTTTTTTTTTTAGTACCAGGGGATCGAACTCAGGTCTTTGCGCTTGCGCAGCAGGCAGCAAACCACTGAGCTAAATCCCCGGCCCCCTCCTGTGATTTTTATAGCTTTAAATTTCTCTTTATATTCGGATGGCGTCTTAGTTTGTTCTAAGGAAACTTTCTCACATCTAAAATTATTTCACTGAATTTTCAGACCATTCAAGTTTCTTTTTCCCATTTCAGTATGTAACATTATTATTGTATAGAAATGAGCAGTATACATTACAGATTTCCAAGTACCTACCTGGTCATATGTGAAACGGACTGTGATTTCCTCCAAGGCTGTATATCACAAGCTCTATCATGAATCAGTATTCTGTTTACATGTGAACCCATGGAAAACTGTCTTCTCTTCCTTGTGATCTATTTGTCATTTTCTGTACTAATAGTACATTGTCTTCAATGATGAATTTGGAGTTCCTCTCATGTACATTATGTAAGCTATCACACTATTTACAAGCTATTGAACACTGTTAGACTTTTAATGCACTGAGCAGCTTTAAGGGTTTTTTTTTTTCTTCTTTTTTTTTGGTACCAGGGATCGAACTTGGATCCTTGCGCTTGCAAAGCAGGTGGTGGAACCACTGAGCTAAATCCCCGGCCCACGGGTTTTGTTTTGTTTTTTTTTTTTGAGAAACCAAAGGTGTGATTTTGAAGTGACTCAATGTTTTTCTTGAAATTTTCCTTTTATTACTAGTGCTCAAATAACTGTAAAATATTGGCTTTCAATGCATTTAATATATTTTGATCATATTCTTCGTCTCCTAACCCTACCTTACACCACCTTAGAATTTCTTTTATCTGTGTGAATGGTAACATTCACTATAAGATAATGTATGAGCTATGAGCCATAAGGTAATATTCCATCCTTCACCTAGTTTAATTATCTTTAGTCATCCTCCAATAAAACTAGTTTTCCACTAGTATTTTTAATTATTCATAAATCTTAATGTTCAATTAAATTTTTTTCTTTTTTTTTTTAAGGGTGCTTTAAACAATTTAACTGAAATGCATATACCGACTTCCATTTATTTTGATACATCTTGTCCCCAAGGTGATTTAGAGGATCTTCAAGCCAATATAAATACTTCATAAATATTTGGTCATTTGGGTATACATCTGCACAATACCTCACATCTTTCAGCAAGAAAAACACTGAAGAGTAAAGACCTGACACAATTAACTGGGTATAATGAGAATCTGCTCCAAGTATTTGTTTCTCTGAGATAAAGGCACCACACACCTGTTTAATTAAGAAAACCATCCTTACAACACAGGATGATATTTTATTTTTAAGTAGGGCTTAGGGCACTCAGCCCCTAATTAGGTGCTGCAGGGCAGAGCTCCAGCTCCAGCTTTTGCCATGAATTCACAGGGAATTGGTTCCAACAGCTCAGGCTCTTTCCCACTGGTTCTCACAAAGTGTGCTTCTCTAGGTGGGGCAGGCTGGCGCTCAGTTGGACCCAGGCACCTTTCTCTTTGGCTTCCTTTTTCTGATCATTTTCCTTGACCTGTTTCAGGGAGCTGTCTCGACTCTTTGAGTGTTTAATATGCTCAATACGCACATTAATCCTCTTGGCAAGTACCTTGCCCTTAACCTGCTTGTTTACAACAATGCCAGCAGCATGCTGGGTAACATTGTAGACTCTTCCAGTTTTGCCATGGTAACATTTGGGTGGCATTCCTTTCTGAACAGTACCCATTCCCTTGATGTCTACAATATCACCTTCTTTGTAGGTTCACATGTATGTGGCCAAAGGAAAAACCCTATGTTTTCTAAAAGCCCTAGAGAACATATACCAGGTTACCCTCGTCTTTCCCTTTGTGTTCATCATTTTGGCAAATTACTGGAAGATGGCGATTCTGGCTGAAAGACAAAGTTTTTTCTATGAAAGCAGATTCAAAGTGCTGTTAATATACTAACAAAAAGAGGACTGAATTTCATGACTAGTAATGTTTGACAAAAGATACTACCTATGGTCTATAGAAGCAGTTCATTAATGGTCATCTACTTCAGTGTTTTTTGGATGGTAATCTCGTAGGGTCCCTCAGTGAGCTGTGCTCTAGGGACAGTACAAAGATACAACTGGTTTGACCAGCAGGAGAAGCAGTGCTCATATTCTGCTGTTTCATTAGCAGTAAGTTGCAATCTAGCATCAGAATTGCTGTGAGAGAAAATGTGCATGTGGATGGAGTGTACAAGTTTGATGGCCACGACGTGAAGTTAATGTTTCAATGATTCAAGCCACATGACCTGGTGCACACCTGTAGTCCTAGGATTTGGGAGGCTGAGGCAGGTGGATTGCTGTGACTGAGGCCAGCCTGGGTTTCATTCTAAGTTCAAAGCCAGCCTGAGATGCATAGTGAGATCTGTCTCAAAAATCAAAAAAGAATATATATGTATGAGAATATATATACAGATATGTGATTCAGCCTCAGTTCAGCTTTTTCTGAGTGGAGTTGAGGTGTTCCAGACTGTGAGTCTCAACTTTCTTCCTGAAAATACTGTGTATGTGTGATCATTTAGGAGGCAGTGACCTTTGAGGATGTGACCGTGACCTTCACCATGGAGGAGTGGGCTTTGCTAAACGCATCCCAAAAGCAGCTGTACAGAGATGTGATGCGGGAAACCTTTAGGAACATGGCTGCTATAGGTAAGGATGACATATTCTAAATTATAAAGAGAATATTTTTTTATTGGATGTTAATGTGTTTTGATTATAAGAATGTAAAAATATTTTGATCAATATCCCAGGCATGGTCACATTATACCATTTTACTTGGTCACATTATAACTGGGATCTAATTTTTATGTAAAAATATATTAATTCTGTATATTTCTGTGTCTACAATTCAGGAGGAAACTGGGAGAACCAACAAAATGAAGAAGAGTACAAAAATTTATGGAGAAATCTAAGGTAATTTGCTTTCACAAGAAAATAGAATGTGGGCCAGGATTTAGCTCAGTGGCACCATCCCTGCCTAGCCAGCACAAGGGTCCTGAGTTCGATCCCTGGTACCCCCCAAAAAGAAAATAGAATGTTCCTCAAGAGTCAGGCTGTAAGCAGAAATACTAAAACCACACAACTGTACAAATGAGGCCATGTTCAAATTTATTTAATCTCACATTCCAAAGATGTATACAGGTTCAGTTATATAATTTGACAATTGAGTATCTGAAATATTCCTATATTTGAAACTGAAGTAGTACTGATATGCATCAAGTGACACTATCTGATATATCAGTATAAAAAGTGTTTTTCCATGATCAACATAATGAAAATATATGAAACTACACTTTGGTATTGGGTATAGGTGTATATGAAAAAAATTAATGTAGTCTTTCCATGGGGATCCATTTTTAGGACAGCTGTGTATTCAAGTAAATGTGAAACAGTATTTATAAAATTACTAAACTATAGCAGTATTCAAAACCCAAACAAATGCTAGCGTTTAATAATAGCTGTTTTCTATCCTGAGTATTGAGTCCATTAATGTTTTTAAATTCTTAGAAAGCACTCCTTCATTGTTGGTGGAAATGTAACATACAGCCACACTATAAATCAGTATATAGATATCTCAAAAAGGTAAAAATTGAAATTTCATTTGATCCTCTCTTTTGTATATTCTCAAAAGTTAAAATCACCATATAGTAATACATGTATACTCATGCTTAAAGCAGCATGGTTCCCAATAATTAGCTCTGTAGCTGCCCATCAATAAATGCATGGATAAAGAAAATGTAGGATACTCTTAGCATGAAGCTGCATGCTCATAATCCCTGCACACTGGGAACCTGAGGCAAGAGGATAAGAATTTGAAGCTCAGTCAGGGCAACTTAATGATTGATGACAACCTTTCTCCAACAAGATTTTTTTAAGAAAGGGGTGTAATTCAGTGCTGAGATCCTGGGTTTAATTCCCAGCACTGTAAAGTACTATGTTTTCAGTAATAAAAAGAATGAAATGATGTCATTTGCCCACCTCCCCAAAGTAGAAGGACCTCTATCCCATAATGTTCAATGAAATATTTGGCACACAGTTAAATATCAGATGGTTTCTCTTATGGGACAAACCCAAAATATACCTTTAGGAGTAAAATAAAGGTGGTAGAAATCAAGGAGACTGAATTTTTGCAGAAGGGTAAGAGGATCAAAGGAAAGAATGGGGAGATGGATGGGAAAAGGGTCAAAACTGATCAGTATATGGTACACATATGTACCAGTTCCCCAAAATGAAAGTAAACATCATGTGTTGCAGACATATACCAATTGTAACAAACCCAAAGAAGCACCATTTTTTTGGTAATAGATCTTTTCTTTTCTTTTCTTCTTTGGTACCGGGAATTGAACTCAGGGCCTCACACTTGCCAGGCAGGCGCTGTGCCTCTGAGCTCCATCCTGGGCCCAGTAATAGCCCTGTTCAAGGCGTCCTCCAGCACATTCAGTCAGTTCGTTGTCAGAAATTCTTAGGAGGCTTCAAACCAGTACTTCTGGTCAGTCAGTTATAGTGAGACCCTTTTACTGTGATTGGTTCATTTATTTGTATTCACAGAAATGAAGAGGTAGAGAAAAGCTGTCGATACAAAGCTTGGAGCCAACATGATGAATACAAGAAAGTATTCAGAACACACAGTCATCAGACACATAGAAGAAGTCACACCGAGAAGAAGACCTTTGTATGTAAGCATTGTGAGAAAATTTTCCGTACACACAGTCTTTGTCAAATACATGAAAGAAGGCACACTGGGGGTAAACCCTATGTATGTAAGCAATGTGGGAAAGCTTTAGCCACACAAGGTCACTGTCAAAGACATGAAAGAGCTCACACTGGGGATAGGAGACTTTTTGTATGTAAGCAATGTGGGGCAGCTTTTAGTGCACACAGTCTTTACCAAAGACATGAAAGAATTCATACTAGGGAGAAACCCTATGCATGTGAGCAATGTGGGAAAGCCTTTACTGCTAGAGGTTCATTGAGTAGACATAAAAGAATTCACACAGGGGTGAAACCCTATGCATGTGAGCAATGTGGGAAAGCATTCAGTACACAAAGTTATTGTCAAATACATAAAAGAATTCATAAAGGGGAAAAACCTTATGTATGTAAGCAATGTGGAAGAGCTTTTATTACTAGCAGTTCCTTGTATAGACATGAAAGAAGTCACACTGGGGAGAAACCCTTTGTATGTAAGCAGTGTGGGAAAGCATTCAGTAGACAAAGTCATTGTCAAACCCATGAAGAAGGTCACAAAGGGGAAAAGCCTTATGTATGTAAAAAATGTGGGAAAGCATTCAGTACAAACAAGTATTGTCAAATACATGAAAGAAATCATACTGGGGAAAAACCCTATATATGTAAACAGTGTGGGAAGGCTTTCAGTACAAACAAGTATCGTCAAATACATGAAAGGACTCACACTGGGGAAAAACCCTATACATGTAAACAATGTGGGAAAGCATTCAGTACAAGCAAGTATTGTAAAACACATGAAAGAACTCACACCGGGAGAAAACTATGTGTATAAGTAATGTGGAAAATCATTCAGAACCCAAAAATATTTTTGAAAACATGAAACAAGTCACGCTGTGGAGAAGCCATATGTATGTAAGCATATTTTGCAAATCCTGTGAAAGTGTCTCATGTATTGTTGCCTGTAGAAACAAAGTAATATGAAAAGCTTGATGTCAAATATTTGTGTAGAGTGCCCCAGAAAATACACACCAGAAAGAGATATTCTATAGTGCTTTTCAGTAACTCACTTGCTATGTAAATCTCTGAATTATGTATCTGTAGAGTTTTTGTTAAAAATAAATATGGAGGGCTGGGGATTTAGCTCAGTGGTTCCTGTGCCTGCTGTGCAGGCACAAGGTCCTGAGTTCGATCCCCAGTACCAAAAAAAAAGAAAATGAATATGGAGCTGATATGCTGCTGTAAGCAATACTCTCAGAGCTTGATATGTAGTTCCTTTTAATCAAATTATATAATCACTTTTTTCTTCTTTATTTTAGGGTATATTCAACCCATAGATGAAATGTATTATTTACTGGCCAGTAGGTTTAGTATTTATATAGTTTTTGTTGGAGGGTTTTTGTGTGTTTATTTTACAAATTGGGAGGTAATGACAACTAAAATTTTTTCCGATAATTATTCATGTTTTTCCACTAGCTTATATTTAAATTCTAGATGCATATACTCCATCATCTGTATAACAAAAAATATTACTGAATTGAATGCTGTATTTTATATTAAAATATATGTTTTTAGAGATTTGTGAACATGAGTTTTTTATAAAGTTCAATTGCTGCTGGGGATTTAGCTCACTGGTGCCCTGCCTGCCTCCCAAGTGCAAGGTCCTGAGTTCAATCCCCAGTAGCACAAAAAAAAAAACCCCACCACCACCAACAGATAAAGTTCATTTGGTTTCCAACAATGTGTAGCTTAGTAAATTTTATGCTTTCCTTATCCTAAGGGGATACTGCATATATCCCAACATAACTGTAGATTAATTGAGTACATAATTTTGCCAATTTTTTATTTGATACCAGAGCCACTATTTTCATGTGCATAAATTTTTGGATTTTCTTAACCATCAAAATTTTACTTTTCATGCTTATATTGCAACCTCTTTTATTTTGTAGTAATTTTTCCCTCAGACATGTCAGAAAATAAACCATATACTGCTATAAGTTCCCATTGTCATAGTCAAGCAGGATTGTAACTTTTCTTGAATAGGATATGATAGATTATAGTATTATATCTGTCCAAAAAGTATAAATGATGGTGTGATTTGTCAGCAGCAACATTTTTAAAGGAATGTTGTCAGCACGGGAACTGTTTTGGGGAGAATATTTGCTATTGGATCTAATGAGGTAGATGCCTTTATCCTCAAATGCTGTGAAATGTCATTTTATCTTTGGTGATCATTATTGTTTTTGCCTAAGAAGCTGAAATAATGGCATGAAGGAAATCCTAACTTATGAGAAGGATCAGTCAGTTTGGTAAAAAGAACTTTACTAACTTCTGATCATGTTGTATTTTACCATTTTAGAGATAAATTTATACAAAGCCATTATTTTTCATTGTCCATAAAGACCACAGTGTGATGTTTGAAGTTAAACACATAGACTTGAGAAAGTTGTGGGTGTGAGGCTAAATTGATCTCCTTAACTTGTACTTTGCCTGTCTTTTTTGTTATGGGTTGTTTTTTTTTGGTACCTGGGATAGAACTTGGGTCCTTGCGCTTGCGAGGCAGGTGGTGGAACCACTGAGCTAAATCCCCGGCCCTCTTTTTTTTTTTTGGTACCAGAGATTGAACTCGGGACCTTGTGCTTGCAAGGCAGGCACCGGAACTACTGAGTTAAATCTGCAGCCCACTTTGCCTTTCTTTCAAAGATTTGAGTATTATATAAAATGTTTTGGATAGTTTTCTTCATGAATGCAGATGCTGATCAATTTCTCATGAGATTACATTGTTATAAATTTATAGTAACATGAAAACATACGTAAGCAATTCATTAAATACCCTTAACATTATAGCTTGTCCTAGCCTTGCTTAATTATGTTCACACATGTAAATTACTCACACATGTAAATTACTAAAAACATAGTTGGGTAGTATTTAAAATTATTACTTTTATTTATTTATTATTTTACAGTACTATATGAAATATTTGATTTAATTCATTAAGTATAATACACTACAGAATACAGTATCAATTTTTATACCCTGAAACATGTGGCAAACTTCATTGTTGTATCCTTTGGATTCTTACCATCACCACTAAGATATACAGTGTATATTGCTGTTCCTATTCTAGCCAGTGATGGAATGTTGAAAAAAAAAGACAATTTATCTTGAGCACATTTGCTTTTGCATCATCTTAGCACCAAATGTTGCTCTTCCCAGTATGCTTGCCTGTAATTCCACCCATTTAGGAGGCAGAGGTGGGAGGGAAGGAAGGTTGAGAGCAGCCTCATCAACTTACTGAGGCCTAGGCCAACATACAGGTGAAGGGGGCTAGGGATGTAGCTCAGTGGTTCCGGTGCCTGCCTTGTAAGTGCAAGGTCCCGAGTTTGATCCCTGGTACAAAAAAAAGAAAGGAAGGAAGGAAGGAAGGAAGGAAGGAAGGAAGGAAGGAAGGAAGGAAGGAAATAAAGCTCAAAAAAAAAAAGAAAACCAAAACATGTAAAGGTTCTGGTAATGTAGCTCACTACCTTAGAATTGCTGGATTTACTCCCCAGTATCAAAATTACTGCAAATTACTATGCATCATTTGTCCTTCTCACTCTTAATATATAACAGAGCGAGCCCGGTGTGATGTGCATTGCTTCATTCTCAGGATCAGGAGAGGCAGAAACAAGATGATCGTCAGTTTGAAACCAGCCTGGGCACCCAGATAGAGATGCCTTAGAAAACTATATAACAGTTTCTTTTACATCTGTATTTTAACTTTAAGGAGACAAATAAATTTAACTTTAGAAGATGAACCCTAGATGGCAGAGAAAGCATCACTATTGCAAGCCAAAATTGCATTGCTCAGGAAATATTCTTTTTGTGGTAATATTTGTAAAGCACACTTTTGCCTGCATCAAAGACTAAAAACACAAAAGGAAAGCATGAATAAGCCTGGCGTTCCATGTTCTGAATACAGAGACATGAAAATTTAGTTTTTCAATGCTGTTACTGTTATTTTTGTTAGAAAATAAGATGGGATAACCCAATGAACAAATGGGGTTATATTAAATTTACAAACTTCTCTAAGGCAATGGAAACAACAGTAAGGAAAAGCCGATAGAATAGGATAAAATTTTGTGATCTACTCAGAGCAGGACTAATATCTAGAATAATATACAAAGAACTAAAAAATTAGGCACCCAAAAATAAAAGCTCCACTTGAAAAATGGGCTATTGAAATGAATACACAATTCTCAGAAGTACAAATTGCCAATAAATAATTAAGAAAATGTTCAGAATCTTTGGCCTTTAGAGAAGTGCAAATTGAAACATCTTAAGAAAAGCAGCTATCATAAGAACTCAGAAAACAACAAATTCTGGTGAAGATGCAAGTAACAGGAACAAATGTGTATTTGTTCAATCACTGTGAAAATCATTATAGAGGTTCTGCAAAAAATAATTACACATACCTGTAATTCCAGTACTTGGGAGGCTGAGACAGGAGGACTGCTTCACATTCCAGGCCACCCTGGGTTGCAAACTGAGTTCAAGGCCAGCCCGAACTGCATATAGTGAGACTATGTCTCAAACAAAAAAATAATAATAATTCCATTCAAAACTGCTGTTCTTCATGGTATTGTCCCAGAAGAGTTAAAGACATCACATATCACTGACATATACACGTCCATGTGTGTAGTAGCCCAACTCGTAATAGCAAAATCCTAGAAACAGTCTATGTGTCCATCAACAGAGGAATGGATAATGAAAATGTATATATAAACAGTGGAGTACTACTCAGCCGCAAGAAAGGGTAAGCTGGAGTCATTTGTAGAAAAGTGGACACACTGAGATTACAGTGCTGTGGGAAGTAAATCACATATAGAAAGTGAAATATGATTTCTCTAATATGAGAAATCCAAAGTATAAATAATTTAAAGAGCAAAATGAAAGTCAGCCAGTAAGAAATAAGGAGGTAGCTCCTCTGTAAATGGGAAAGGGATGTAGTAGTGGAGGGAGAGATGAAAAGGGTGGGAAGTGGAGGTGAAGAGGATGAAGATGAAATTGCACACGTCCCATCTCCTCACCACGAAAGACTTCGTGACGCTTCACAAGCATGCACTCTTAGATAAAAAATTAAAATAAATAAGCTTTAATTTAGAAAAAAGTTAAATCGAAGAACGCATGGCAGGACTTTCATGGATCAGATGAGTTTTAGGGCCATACAGAAAAATAAACCTTGTCAGGCGATGTTGCACAAAAGCTGTGGATGTGTTGTATATTGTCTCCATGGAGAGTAGCACGTGAGTTAGTGAGGTGTCATCATTTATCTCTTTTGTTTGCAGAAGTGACACCCACTTGACCCTGCTTGAGAGCTGCTCAGGTGTCAGTGTTGACGGTGGAAGGCAGTGCAGGCTCCTGCCTTCTTTAGATTGAGCATCTTGATTCTCTGTAAAGTAGAGGCATAGTATATAATTGTTGCAATGGTGAAGTTTGTTTGCATTGAATCCATATATGGACTCCAGACATGTGATTCTAGGACTTGAGCTTTCTTATTAGTTTAGGCCAATGATGGCGAACCTTTTAGAACTTTCAGTGATACAAACAGCCTGCTGCACCACACATGCCATAGGTTTGCCACCATTAGCTTAGGTGATTGGTATCTGTGGGGAATGTTAATGCCATTGGAGAAATTTACTCTTAAGTTTTCCAGCCATATTCTGCTGTTGAATACCACAAATGATGGAAAGCATAGCCCTACGTGCCATGGAATTCTCCCCAGGTTAGGAAGGGCTTATGGACATAGGCACACTCCTAGCACATCATGGGGGTTTCCTATGAGGGGAATGATACTGAAGTAAATCCACTCTGATTTCCCCATGAAACACCGAAAGAAATGTGAATACTGGTAAGTTATTTTTCAATCATTTTGCATTGATTTGACAACAAAAGCAATATAAATTACTTAATGGTGGAAAGATTTTATGGAATTAAATGTTCCAATCCATGGTCAGTTGCTTCCACTGCCTTTTTGGCAAGTGAGGAAGGAATATCACGGTGGAAGAAAGGTGCTCACCTGGAAGAAAGGTGCTCACCTAATGGGTTTAATTCATTGATAACCTTCAGAGTTCTCATAACTTGATCATGTCCCAGAACCTCATCAGTTGACAGTTCTTTGGTGCATTTATGTGCATAGGGCATTTAAAACAAACTTACAATCACTTATTCACATAATAGAAGTGAGCAGCAGGGAACTCAACAGTTTTAGAAATATCCTTATGCAGTGGGGACTTTGAAGTACTTTGCATACTCACTATAAGACATGTTTACTGCCTGTTAATGAAGAGAGCTGAAAGAATTGTTTCGCTTACTCATAAAGACCCCAAACTCACTTTGCTCTCCCCAGGCAATCACTTTGATATATTTGAATTCAGTACATGGTATGAAATAGAAAAGTTGTTGCTTTGTATTTTACTAAACAAAAGAGTCTATGTTTTATTTTTAGTATTTTATAATATTTTCACTACATGTGTTGTGTGTTACATAATTGTTAGTTTGCATTTTATCATGGCGTTTCTTCCAGATTTTTCCTTCCATCTTACTAAGAAAGTGAAGCCCAGAGACCACAGACCTTTGCCAATCCCACATAGCTCAGTGGTCATTTCTGTCGTGGTGTGAACACGTTTGCATTGGGGCTCAGAACTAAAAAACACTATGTAACTCAGAAGACCTCTGTAGGTTTGATATTCTCATGCACTTTTTTTTTTTCTGCAAGCTGGTTTATTTAATTTCGTTTACATTAGAAAATAAGATGACCTCTTCCTTGCTGGATTTTACATACCTAAGGACAGTTACATGAGTTTCAAACATTCCAGGTGAGATTTCAATAGCTCTGTTCAATCGTTTATAATCAGCAACCTGTGTTTCATGTGCCCAGGACAGCAACTTGCTGAACAAATGCCAACACTAAGTCTCTCCTCCACTTCCATCCTGCCTGCGGTAAAGCTTTTCACTCAGTGCTGCACCTGGCGCTGTGTCAGCAGGACACAGCTTGCAGGTCTGGGTTTCTGCTGCTGTGATGTTGCCCCGTCCTGGTCCTCCGATTCTAGAGGGCTCCCTCCCACTGACCTGGCGCCCCCCACCCGTCCTGTGCCTGTGAGTGGAACCTGGCTCCTCGTGGAGTGGGACCAAGCTTCGTGCCCCCTGCTGCGAGGCACCAGCCTCCTTGGCCTGTGCCCTTTCCCTAAGACCAGCCACGCAGGCCAAGTCCTCTCCGGCCTCAATACCCTTAAACAGAACGACCCAGTGTATCTACGACCTCCTCTAAGCACAAGGATAAGTCTACCAAATACGGCGCCGGTGTTCCCGCGACCTGCCTGCTTTGAAACCCTCCCACTTGGAGCCCCTCCCACAAAGCCCTGCTTCCTGCGGTGCTGTCAGGTCCCAGACACCTTCCCAGCAGGGCCAGGCAGGGGCTGCTGTCGAGGGGCAGACTGCTCGCACTGCAGCTTCTCCGGGGCCCCTGACGTCTGTGTCCTGCTCCCCATCAGGATGAGGTGGCGGTGCAGCCTGTGCCTCTGCTTCAGACCTGGAGGCAGCCCTTCCCCAGGGGGCTTTGCTTGAAAGTGCCCGCCTGTGTGGTGGCTGCGCCTCCTCCTTCCAGGGCAGACAGTGACAGCAGCGGGGACCCGGCAGCGCGAGCTCGCACCCTCCCTCTCGGGTGCAGCCATTCACCTGCTAAGTTCAGCCTGGGCCTCGTGGCCGAAGGGGCCCTGTGACCTGTTAGTACTGTGGAGGCTGTCGGGTGCCGTCCAGGGGACAGCTGGGGCACCGCGGAACGGCAGGGCCTTGTAGTGGCCGTGGTTGGCAGCCTGGTGCAAAGGCGTGTCATCATCCAGGCCTCTGGTGTTCGCCTCTGCACCTGCGGCCAGCAGCTGCGTGGCGACATCGTCGTAGCCCCGGTTACACGCCCCATGCAGCGCTGTCCAGCCTGCAGAGCCCTCGACGCTGACGTCCGCACCCTCACTGACGAGCTCCTTGGGGCGCTGGGCGGCTCCTCGGAAGGCGGCCCGGTGCAGGCGGGTCTCCCCCGCCCATTCCTCCTGTTCACTACCTCCGGTTTTTGAGGCGGAGTTAGGCGCCCCCTTCTGACACACTGGACTGGCAGGGGTGCTTTGCTGTGTCTGCTGGGCTGTTGGCCGACTCCGCCGTCTTCTGCACGAGGAGGGCCACCTGCTGGCGCTCGGGGCGGGGAGCCGAACGGAGCCCAGACAGCCCCACGCCCAACGGCAGCCCAGGATTCCGGGCAGCAGGCTCCTTCGTGGTCCTCTTCCGCTCGGGACCCTGCTTCTCAGTGTCCGAGTCCTGCTGCCTCTCTTGGCCCCGCGGTGAAGGGCAGCTTCCGCGTGGCGGGGCTCTCTCACCTCCTTCCCTGCATCGCTGCGCTCCAGCTTCGGGGTCTTGGTTAGAGAAGCTTTATCTTTGTCCTCTTCCCCGGGTTGTTTCTCCACCGTGTCGTTGCTGGCAGGAAAGCCTTGCTGTGGTGTTTGAGAACACCCGCTCTTGGGCAGCGCTCTGTGCCCTCACCTGCTCTTCCTTCACCCCGCCCTCGCCTCGGCGGCAGCAGACGATCGATTCCACGGCGGGAGTCTGCAGGGTGAGCGCTGCGTGCCAGCTCCAGCAGGGCCGTGCGTTCCCCGGGCCCGGCGGCGGCGCCCCCCGGCTGACCCGGTCCATCGCGCTCTGTCGCGGGCGGCCTCGCTCATGCACTTGTAACAATGTGTCATCGAGCTGTCAGAATCTGACACCACTTTTGATAATGTGGTATGAATACATTCTGATGAAAGAAAAAGTGGCTAGACTTTAGAGATATGACAACTGCGTCATATTTTACTTAGGTACGCATGAATTTGCCATTCCAAACAGAGCAGTGTAAAAAAAGAATAGTTGAGAGACCCAGCCTTAGATAACTGAACTTAACGTGGCAACATGATTTATTTAGGAAAAAAAAATCATGTAATTAATTCCTCTGCCACCAATGTAATGCTGAATTTCAAAAAGCACGAAATGTTATTAAAAACTAGGAATTTGAAATTCTAGTATGTCACTGTTTTCTTTCCTCCAATTTCCTGATAGCTCCCTTATTCTAGAGTTCTTTTAAATCGCAATATTACTCCACAGAAAATTACTAGAAAAATAGTGTACGAAAAAATAGTTCAAAGGTTGCTAAAATCATTTTAATTCTTGAGATGCGCTATAGGAAAGAACAGTTCAGAGGTGCACAAAATAGAGAACATAAGCAACCTGCGAGGGTCAGTCAGATGGCTAAAATGACTCAGTAAAGCCTCCTGTGTGGAACTATTGGGCCTTCAGAATGCTCAGACTGCCTCAAAGATAACATAGCTGAATACGCTCCTTGGCCAAGGACATTCCTGTGTTATGCTTGTGATTCCAGCATCATTTTTTAATACCTCCTTGTGTCCTGTCATGGGAATCTGATCTTGTGCAATAAATAAATGGGTGTTTTTATACCTAACTAAAATTTGTTTAAATGCAGTTTGTTTCTACAAAAAATCAAATTTGATTTCTTGGGGTTTTTTTTTGACATGATTGGCTATACTCATTACTAAAATTAGTAGTCACAGAACACGTTTGGTAAGATTGAGGAAATAGCACAATACATAATTTCTATCATGAAAAATTTGCTGATTTGTACATTGCATTGAGACTACTTGATAAAACATTTCTAATCTCTATTCATATTTTGTGCATTTTTAATGCCAGTACTTTCTTTGTTTTGACTAGCTTTTCATTTTCCAGTGATTATTACAATAATTTACTGTGTGCAGTTTATATAAGTATTTGATTTTTTTTTTCTGAAAATATGCTGCACACTCAGTTCTTCCTTACTATTTTTTTTGTTGTTGTTCTTTTTTTGCTTCAAATACAAAATATTTATTACACAAAAAAGTAGTAACTGACAAACTACCAATATGTTGAACTTAGAAAAAGTACTAAGCTATTTTATAACTCTTAAAAAAAAAAAGACATTTTTATTATTCAAACTAACTTCCAAGTTACAAAAGTTACAAAATTTTGGTTTAAAAAATGTGTCTCTATGACTGCCTCAATTTATTTTGCTATGCGATGGCAAAAACGAAGTATCTTTGAAATGCTTTGGGTATTTAAATGGATGTTTGTTACATAAATTTATATAAATAACTTTTATATCAGTAACAGGCCAACATACACCCTCCTTAAACACCCTTTTAGTGGAAACAGGAACCATTAATGATGCAGAATAAAACTTACAGTACCTCTCAATTTACATACAGCACAATAAGAACTCTGACTAGGCCAGTGATATTTAAAGAATATGGTTAGTCACACTCTCCTGGTATTACTGAATATGCTAGTACTCTCATCAAATGAATAGTATTTCCATTATCTCATATTTTCCTCTATATTCCTTGTCTCCAGGTTGGAATAGCCCTGGGTGGGATACGTGGAACTGGCCCAGAGCCTGTTGGTCCTATACTTTTGGTTCATTCTTCCCAACCTTTGGTAGATTTGTAAAGTCTAGAGGGATCTAGACTTATTAATAATTATTAGTTATTTTCAACCTTTTCCTTTAATTTTGCCAATCTTCTTTGTTTTTCTGCCTTTTCCTCTTCTTTTGCTTGCCTATCTAGAATTTTCAATTCAAGTTTATATAAATCTCTTTCTTGAAACCTGGAAATTTCATCAGCAACAGTTTTCCTTTTTTCTTTTCTCTTATTTCTTCTGCTAGGTGTAACTTTCTAGTAGTAATTTTAGTTTAAGCTGGCGTTGGCGCATATGCTCCTGCAGGCTTTGCATCTCCTAGGGAGAGTAGAGAGAGACGTTGGCCCTCTCTCCACCGTATGATGACACAGTGAGAAGTCATTCACCTGAAAGGTGGAACATCATTTTAGCAAATGCCAAATTAACCCACACCTCGTACCTTGCACTATATCTGAAGCCTCAGACTGGGAGAAATACTTTTCTTTCTCCCATGCAGCTCATGACATTTTGTTACATCAGTCTGGGATTTCTCACTCCTACAGTTACTTTCTGCAAATTAAATCGAAAATATGTAGTGTAATCATTGCATATGGACCCACCTGAAGTATACCAAATTTTTCTCTATTGCCCACAACTCTGTCTTTGTACATGTAATAGTTTCTAACATAAACACCTAATTTGCCACCATTCAGGAAAAAAATTGGATAATGCATTAAAATTGATAAATAAAGGTTCATTTAAAAGAGTACACTTTGTGTTGTAGAAACCACGTGTCATGTGGACAGTGGCAAGGGTGATAACATCAAGCTGCAGATAGTGCATCTGAGGGACAAAATCTGAAGTTACCAAACTCAGATCCAGATCTAGCAGAAGATAACTTGGAGGACATAGGTACTGTCGGAACAGGACAGCAGGATGGCATACTCCAAGGACAGCAGGCATTGGCAGAACATATACCCCGCCTTGTTTTTCCTGTCTGCTACTTTCCTGCCAGTGCCTCCCATTGGCTGAAGCAGCCAGAACCCAGAGGCTGTGACAGTCACAAGTCAGTGCCTCATGAGGCAGCACAAGGTGTTAAGAGACCGCACCCGGCTAGAAGTTGTTTTTACCAGCACTGAGCAAGTTCCCACGTGTCAGAAGCTCTGCTGGGTACCATAACTTTGAAAAGTTATCCAAAGCATTTCTCGGTGTCAAAGCATGTTGCTTTCGTCTCTGAATTCCTATGAAAACCTCTCATTAAGCATTTCATACTGCAGTTGATAAAATTTACTAGTCTACATTTTTTTATCATATAGGGCAGAGTTAAGACTATTCCGTTTACAATGTATTTAGAATAGTACAAAAGGGAAATTGAGTCAGACATGGTGTTCAATCCTGTAATCTCAGCCACTTGGGACACTGAGGTAGAAAGATTCCAGGGTTAAAGCCTGCCTGAAAAAATTGAAGTCCCTGTATCAAAATAAAATGGGCTGGAGATGTATCTCCACCCTAAGGCACTTTTCTACAAGCACAGGGCCCTGAGCCAGTGTCAATTTTAAAAATAAAATACTTTATTTTTCAGAATAAAGTAAGAGCTGATACACTTTCTCCAGAAAATATGCTTTTTTCCCCTCTTTCTCTCTAGTGATATGTGGTATGATACTCATTCTTGGGCAACAGCACTAAGGCCTTTTCTGCCAGCAACAGAATATCAATAAACAAGTCTACTTCAGTATACTGTATTCAATAAATTATATTTGATATTTGATATTTGGTATTTTAGTATGAAATAGGCTCAATGTCACAGTATTTTTCTTGACTGCAGGTCAATATAAGAGTGACAACCATATTTATCTAGCCAGGTCTTACATATGTTCATTATATTAGGCGTATTAACTGCATTTTTAACATTTTGTTACAACCTTTTAGAGGTTTATCAAATTTTTTCACTTTGTAACTCAAGAAATATTTATGACCTCTTCAAATTTAGTCAAGTTATATACACGTAACACCAACCTCATTATATTCTCTCCTGGGTTCAGTGTTGTGTTAGTGTACTATAGCTGAAAAGTTCCAATGGAACACATGTACTCGTGTGTGTGTTTCTTTTCCCTCCTTTTTCATGTTATAAGGATATTTTTAGACTTCCTTGTACAATTGTAGGCCCAATACCCTACAGTGGGTCCTGAATGCTCATAACTAGGAGAATAGTGGCTACTCACTGAAGAAGCTAGAAGCTTTAGAACTCCCGGGAAGAACCAATAACTTAGCCACAGTCCAAGGGTTAGGCTTGGAAGCCCCATGTCGAACCACTGCCAAAGGACCGCGTTCAAAGGCTGAACCCTCCAGAGTCTAGTGTCCATGTGTGATGGCAAAGCCCAAACTGCGCTGCTGCAGAAGGGCCAAGTGCACAGATGCTTCCTTCCACTTTTCAGATGGTGGCAAGTTTGGTAACGGTGGGTAATCCCACTTAGATCAGTGACTCTTACGTCAGTTTTCTCTGGAAAGACCCTCCCAGACTCACCCAGAGCTCTGCTTTCATGACATCTCTCCATGTAATCATGTTGATGATTATTAATAGTAGCATCACAAATCCAAAAAAAAATTAAAATTTTTATTTTAAACCCTGATCACAGGGTTTTGGTTCATGTATATTACGCATGTTAACTCCCCCCCTCCTTTTTTTGGTACCAGAGATCGAACTCAGGTCCTTGTGAGTTCGATCCCCGTGAGGCAAGTGGCGGAACCACTGAGCTAAATCCCTGGCCCCATCTTCCCCTTGATTCTTTGCCTCCCACATCCCTCCATTTCTTGGTCTTTTAAATTTGTAAAAACAGAATAAAACTATCTCCCAGCTTCCTATTAGCTATCTTACATTTTTGAAAGCAAAGTTAAATGGAATATCTCCTACAGTAGAATCAGTCATCAATTAATGGCAGTGTTGTGAGCTATATCAGGATTTCATTCCTGAAGAAATTCCCTACATTTCTGAAGAAAATATGAATATTGTTTCTCATAAACAGGATCCAGAAACAAATGAGGCCAAGTTGTGATCGCAGAAATAGACTCCAGTGTGAAGCACAAACATTTGACAGTCACAAACACGAGCTCCCTGCATGAGCACTGGCTTCACCTAACAAAATCTTTGATGCAGGGCAGGGCTGTGTCAGATGTTGAGCACAACCTTGACCCCTGTATGTCCAGCAGGGGGTGTGTAATCACAGCCTCTCCTTATTTACATATTAACATTCAGCCACTGTAGCAGAGTCTGAAAACATTAAAATTCCAGAAATAAAAATTGACAACCATTCAATTGTGCATTCTCAGTGGCACGGCGAAATCTCATCACACCCTCCTCCATTCATCTCATTTCGTCTCATGTGGTAACTATCGTGATGTCAGCTCATGACGAGAAAAGTGATTCAGTAGAAGGTGAGGCATTCAGAGAAGGATACCTCATTCACATGACGTTGGTTAGACCATGTTGTGTTATGACCTTCAGTATTAAGGAATGAATCTCTACATGTATATAATTTATGAATTAAATTTTATCATTGGTAGGTATGCATGGAAGGAAGCATTTTATATGTGTGTTTTATTACAATTCACTACTGTAAATGTACACTGAGGACATTGAATCATATCTCCATAAACTAAGGGGATGCTAGTCTAGTTTTCTTTATCATAGGGAGGTACACCACTCCTAATAGTCTATCTGGCTTGTGTCAACAGAAAAAAAAAGACAGCTGTAGGAGGAGGAGACAGATGACTGACAAATTTGCTAATAGGCAAGTAGACTCTATATTGCCCAAGAACAGCTGGTGTTCCACTGCCTTGTGTACATTACAGTGATTCTGGAAAATCTTTTTTTTTTGGTACTGGGGATCGAACTCAAGTCCTTGCGCTTGCACAGCAGGTGGTGAAACCACTGAGCTAAATCCGCAGCCCCAATCTTCTATTTTTTGACTCAAGGCAATACCTTGATTTCACATGGGGTGTGATTGAACCTCAGAAGAATTAAACCTGGGGGCAGGATACATTTTTGAAAGAAAAATGCATTTATATAATGTATAAGATTTACTATAGAAAAGACTGGATGGTCAGTGGTAATGGAAATTGGCTAGAGAGACAGCATCAAAGAGTAAAGAGAATGTGTACATCCCCAGGTAAACATCAGAGGACAGCATCACCTGGGAAATCGAGAGAACTTCTAAGGCCACTGGAATAGGCAAGAGTTCATGTTTGGTTAGTTATTTTCCAAATGAGTTTGATCACATAAAAGTAATTCTTTGCAGACTTCTTTGTATTCTCAAAGAAATAATTATTTGCAATTTTTAAATTATATATACTATCTTTACATTTTATTTTTTTACTTTGTCAGTTAACAATGAGAATTAAGGACTCTCACAATGTCATAGTCAAAGACTTGGATTCAATATATTTGTCTTACTTACTCATCAATGTTGTTTTGATGTAGAGGAATCACACCTTTGAGATGAGAGCAATCATAAGCCTTCCGAGAAAGAGCAATGAGTTTCCCCTTGGTGCTTCCTGGGCAGCAGCTTTCCCTGTAGGTGGCCTCCAGCTGGAGAGAACCCCAACAGGAAGTGTTAGCAGTGGAAGGCTGTACACTCATGGAGATGCTGTTGGGGCTTCTCTCCTTTACGAGGTTGTGACCTACTTTTCTTGGGCCTTTTCTAGACAGTGTTTTGATTTTTGGCATGTATAGATTTGCTGGAGTCAAGTTATATCTTGTATGCTTGAAAAATATGTGAAGGTCAGGCTTAGAGAAGACTAATTTAAATAGTCTCTGGGGAAAGAAGGGATAAATTTGGTTTTTTTGTTTTGTTTTTTTTTTGGTACCAGAGATCAAACTCGGGTCCTCGCACTTGCAGGGCAGGTGGCGGCACCGCTGAGCTAAATCCCTGGCCCTTGGCTATTTCTTTTAGTGAGAACCATAAAGTAACTCCAGGTAAGAGTGTTACTCTAGCATTAAGCTGGAAGAGGTCACACCAGGAGGAGGGGAATAGTAGGTCATCATCATTTCTCAGGATTAAAAATTCTAGGTGTCTCTGTATCATCCCCAGGGTCTGATCCACTTGGAGCTCCCTTTCAGTGGTCTACCTGGCCCTTGATTTAGGGAGGGTTTTTAAACTTCTGAATTTGGTTTTTTGTTTGTTTCTTATAACCTTGGGTGAAGCAGGTTGATTTTCTTCAGTCTTGATTCTTTTGTAGAATATTGCTTCCACATAACTCCAATTTCTGCATATATATATATATATATAGCAATTATATTTCCTGGTTGTCATTTATTTATTTATTTCCACAAATGGGTGAAAACGAGGCATGAGTGTGCATGCCTGTAATCTCAGCACTCTGTGAAGCTGAGGTTGGATGACTGCAAGTTCACAAGTTTGAGCCCAATTTTGGGAACTTAAAATAGTGAAACCCTTACTCAAAACAACAGATAAAGGGAATGGAGTTGTAGTTCAGTACAAAGGCCCTGCATTTAACCCCTGTGCTGAAAAAGTAGACAGGGCTGGATGACAGATAAGGTCTGAGAAAGCCCTGGCCATGAAATAAACTGGCTCGTCCCACTCCGCAAGGGTGACAGCAGGCCCTGCATCCCGAACCGAAAAGCCTGGCCCTGTGTAGGCACTCCTCCTCTGTCAGGCGTTCTCACCAAGGGACTTGGTATGGGGAATAACCTGAGGACTCTTGGGGCCCCATTTCCAGAAGGAGAGCAGGCGAGGCCCACTGAATCCAGTTAGGAGGTGGGTGTCTGCCCTGGGAAGCCAGGAGCAAGTTCAGCTTAAGCGCAATTCCCAAGTGAACCATTTTTGTACTTCAGGAGGAAACCCGAGCAGGGAAGGGTGTAGTCTGGGGTCTGTCAAGTTCTCCTGTCACTCAGGTCTCAGGGGGCAGGTTTTCGATCCCCAGCCATGGAGACATGCAGGCACGCTGTATGAGCTGTGCGTTCAGGAGCTCGGGAGGGAAATCGGACGTCCAGCCTGTGGATTTTCACTCTTTCGTGGGGAGCCTAATCCAGACCCTGCCTCACTTACTGAATGAGGGTGAAAGAGGCTCAGCCTTTCTTGTGTGACTTCTGGCTGTGTGCGTGGGGACTGGGGGCCTCAGAACCCGGAATGTCAGTGTGGGGCCGGGTGCTCGGCCATGGAGACAGGTGCGCTAGTTTAGAAATGGAGTCCAGGGCCTCCCCGTGAAATCTCCAGTGGCGATGACCTGGACTGTGCTGCTCTACCCTTGGTCTGTTCCAGTGTAGGGGGGCTGGGGCAGCGAGGTGGACCCCAGAGTTCTGTCCCAATCCTGCTTCAACCTCAGTCTCTCAGAAAGACCTATCTGCTGAGCCACGTGCCCACTTCCGTTGCTTCTCCACACTCCGAGGTGACTCCAGGAGATCGTGAGGAGACTCCAGGCTTGTGTGTGGTTGATGTGTGGGAGAAGCTGTGCTTCCTGGGTCTCCAGTCCCCTCTTCATTTCAAGGCCAGTCTGATTGCCCTGAAATGTCTAAATGTTTGGGAAGCAGGCTGTCAAGTCCAGGACCCGTCCCCTGATCTCAGCATTTCTGAGGGCAGGTGTTAAACCCCTGTTTCCCAGATCTCCCCACACTGTCAGACTCCTTGCAGAGGGGCATCCACAGATGCGTGTGGCTGGGATATCAGAGACAGTGGAGACTTGTTGCCCTTTCTGATGTCACTGTCATGGTCCTTGGACAATGTATTGATAATTGTTTAGAAAAAATGCTGTTTGAGGTAGGACATGACTTTATTTGAAAGGAATATTGGAACGGGGGAGAGTGCTAAATGGAAGCTCTGCAACTATTTCAATCAGTGGGAGAAAACCGTCTTTTCTTCCCAGGAGTGGTGAAGCTGGGGACCAGGGGATGAAGGACGGGGCAGGTGAGCTTGTGCCCCAAAGAGGTTGTCTCTCAAGCAGTCTGGCCTCTGCTTCTATGAGCTCTATCGGTGCATTTTAGGTGTGCAGTGCACTGACAGTCACCACTGGGAATCTGCACCTGTACATGATCTCTCCTGGTTCTTATTTCCCCCCTTCCCCTGCCCTCCCTTCAACCCCTCCAGTCCTCCCTATTTACAAAGATTTTGTTCCTATTTTTCCATTTTCTCATATTAATCCCATTCCCTTCTATCCTTTCCCCTCCCCCTCCCACTTCCTTCCCCTTTGCCCCTTTTCTTCCTATTTCACATTATCTATTATACCTTTTAGTCCTTATTTACACTTTCAGTTTCTCACACTAGAGAAACTATTTGGTATTTATACATGTGTGTCCTATTTATTTCACTTAAGAGTATCTCCTCAATGTCCATCCATTTAGTTCTAAATGTCTCTAATTTCTCATTTTTCATGGCTGAGTAGTACTCCATTTAAAAACCCACATTTTCTTTATCCAGTCTCCAGTTGATGGGCAATTGGGCTGTTTCCAAGTTTTAGCTATCATGAATTGTGCTGCTATGACCATGGGTGCACATACATCACTGTGGTATGATTCTTTTAATTCTTTGGGGAAGATCCCCAGCAGGGGAATAGCTGAGTCAAATGGGACTTCAAGTCCTAGTTCTTTGAGGTATCTCCATACTGATTTCCCATGAACTAGCACAATCAACAAGTGGGATCTTGTGCTGGGGATTTAGCTCAGTGGTTCCGCTGCCTGCCTCACAAGTGCAAGGTCCTGAGTTCGATCCCTGGTAAAAAAAAAAAAAAAAAAGAACAAGTGGGATCTCTTCTTATTAAAAAGCTTCTGCACAACAAGAGAAACCACTGGCAAAAAATTTTCACCTGCTGTTCCTCAGACATAGTTCTACGATCTAAAATCTATAAAGAACTTAAAAAAATCAGACCTCCCAAATTTAAAGACCCAATCTAAAAATGGGTATCTGAAGTGAACAGACATGTCTCAGACAAAGAAGTAGAAATAGCAAATAAACATGAAAAAGTGTTCAACATCACTGGTTATTCAAGAGATGCAGATGAAAACAACACTGAGATTCTACCTCACCCCAGAAAGAATGGCTGCTGTCAAGAAATCAACCAATAACAAATGCTGGCGGGGCTGTGGGGAAAGAGGAGCCCTGATCTTGAAAATGAAGCAGAGGTTGTGGCCAACTCTGTTGGGAGTGGATTGTAGATCACAGGCTGGAAGCAACAGCAGGAACATCAGGGAATGTTTCTTCATCTCAGTTTTGTTACGATGATCAGTTTAGCTGACCATAGAGAAGCCGAACAGTAGAACCCTGGTGAGAACGGGAGTATTTGGCTTTCTCTTAGTTCAAAAGTTGTATGTGTGTCTCCAGCCACACACTGAGTTAATGGAAAGAGTGTTTCTTTGCACTAACCTGTGTCTCCACACCATTAAAGCCTGGGGCGTCTGGTTTTGTCATCATCACTATGTACATTGTTGAATGACAATATTCAACTCATTAACAGTCATATCCATATACATACTGTGTTAAAACACCTTTATTCATATAAGTTATGCAGAATAATGGGCTTCATTTTAGCATATTGAAGCATGCCTAAAATATACTTTGATTATATTCAGCTTCCCACCACCCCTCCTTTTGATTCTCATCCCCTGGTCTCCTTTCTTATCTCTTGACAGTTTTCCTTCTACTTTTCTGTCATATCTCTTTTTTCCCCCACTACTTTCTAGGTTTTCTTTTGTAGATATCATCCTTGAGATTAAATATGTTGTACAGTAATGCCTGGGTTCACGAACAGAAGCATTCAGCAAAATTTTGCTTCTCATCATGTGGTGTTGGCTTCCCCTAGTTGAGATCGTGGTCACAGATGCACCATGCACAGTTGCTGTGAGGCTTTTTAAAAAATTTTAGCACATACAGTACTGTTCAGTATTGTTCAATCCAGCCCAGCTCCAAAGAAAGTTCAGAGCAGTAATGAAGGTGAGAAGAAAGGGCAAACCAAGAATGATAAGAAGGTTTTGAAGAAAATAACCCTTGAATTAAAGAAGGAAACTGTAGAAAAACATCAAGGTGGTGTTCATGTGACTGATCTGGCCTTGGAGTCCAAGATGAAGTTGACAATCTCAGCTATTTTGAAGAATAAAGATGCCATCAAAAGAGCAGATGTGGCAAAAGGAGTAACAATGTCAACCATGCAAAGGACACAAGTGCTTGAAAGGGTAGAAAAACTTTTAGTAGTGTGGTTGAATGAGAAACAGCAGGCAGGTGACAGCATTAGTGAAGCTATGATCTGTGAAAAAGCCAGGAAATTGCGCAGTGATTTACTGCAAGAAAATCCCTCTAAAACTGCAACAAGTGATGAATTAAAGCCAGTAGAGGATGGTTTGATAAATTCCACAAGAGAAATGGCATCCACAGTGTGATGAGACACGGTGAGGCTTCCAGCTCTGCCAAGGCCACTGCAGAAACCTACAAGAAAGAATTCACAGAGTTCATGAAGGCAAAAGGATACATCACTCAACAATTGTTCAACTGCGATGAAACAGAGTTCTTCTGGAAGAGGAAGGTGAATAGAACCTATATAATGCAGGAGAAAAAGGCAATACTGAGGCACAAGCTCATGGAAGACAGATTGACCATTTTGCTGAGTGCAAATGCAAGCACCGATCTGAAGATTAAACCACTGATGGTGTATCATTCCCATACCCCTCATGCATTCAAGAAACAATGTGAACAAGGACAGACTGCCTGTCATGAGGAGGCCAGTGTGAAAGCTTGGGTCACAAGGCAATTGTTCATGGAATGGCTGTAGGAGGTGTTCGCACCCACTGTTAAGAAATATCTTTCTGACCACCAAGTGCCTGAAAGGTGCCTTCTGATGGACAGAGCCTCGGCACACCTCCAGCCTTGGTAGATGACACGGACGCTGAGTGTGACTTCATGGAGATCATGTTCCCCCCAATACGACACCTCTTCTGCAGCCCTTGGACCAGCAAGTGATCCAGAACTTCAAGAGGCTGTGCGCGAAGGTACTCTTCAGCAGGGGTTTTAATGTCACTGAAGAACTTCCTTGACTCTGAAGGAGTCAGTGTCCTCCACTCCATCAACCTCATTGACAAAGCCTGGGAAGATGTCATGTACCACACCTTGAACTCAGGCTGGAGGAAACTGGACAGAATGTGTCACGGAAAGTGACTGTGAAGGGTCTGAGGCACAGGTAGTGGAGGAGATTGTGTCCATGGGCAGGAGTATGAGTTTGGACATCAGTGGTGCAGACACAGAGGAGCTTGCTGATGACTATGAGGAGGAGCTGATGACAGAAGTTGCTGAACTCCAGAGTGAGTGGCAGAAGGCACTTGTTGAGCAATCCACTGAGCAGGAGGGAGACAGGGAGGAGGTTAACAGTGATGTGATAAAATCCGTTATGGAAAAAGGGAATGAGTGCCAAGATTTCTTTGAGAAGCACAACTCCAGCATACCTGTAATGAGCAGTTTTGAATCTGATGGGCAATAACACGCCCTCTCATTTCTGGTCAAAATTGACCCTGCAGCCAAGAGACAAAGAAGACAGGAACCCTCTAGAGGAGATCTCCCTATGTCCTTATGGAAGAGGATTCTCCCTCCAAACCACAACCCCCTCCCCACCCACCTCCCTGTCCTCCGTGACAGACTTCGCCTCAAGCAAAGTTAGTGTTCTCCCCCTTCATACTGCACTGTAATATACTTTGTTGGTTAAAAAAATACACATGGTTCAGAATGCATTAACCTTATTTACATTGAACCTTATGGGGAAATTTGATTTGGTTCACGACCAATTCAGTTTGCAACCAGAATCATGGAATGAATTAAGTTTGTGAACCAAGGTACCACTGCGTTTGATTTTCTGAGTATTTCACTTGGCAATCCATCCATTTTCTGAAAATGAGATGATTTCTTTCCTTTTTTTTTTTGTACTGGGTTAAGATAGAAGAAATAAAGATAGGTAAAGAGGAGACAAGGAATATAATAATTTAAAAATTGTACTTTTTGTTTGTTTGGTTTTTGAGACTGGAGCTAGCTATGTAGTTCAGACTGGCCTCACACTCACTATGCAGCCCAGGCTGGCCTCAGTCTCTGGCTGTCCTCCTGCCTGAGTCTCCAGGGTGCTCAGAATACACAGATGCCTCACCACAGCCAGTCTAAAAATTCCACTTTTAAACTAGGTGTGGTGATGCTCACCTATAATCCCAGCACTCAGGAGGCTGAGGCAGGAGGATCATCATGAGTTTGAGGCCAGCCAGGGCTATGTCATGATTTCAAAGCCAGCCTGAACTACATAATGAGACCCTATCTCCAAATAAAACAAAGCAAAATGCACCTTTAAGAAAACTGCACTGCTGTGCAAGCACAAGGACCCGAGTTCAATCCCCAGTACCAAAAAAAAAAAAAAGAAAGAAAAAGAAAACTCCAATTTCAGGACCAAAGGAAGTTACCCGAGGTTACCCATACTTATATGCCCTAGACTTCTTTTCTTCCAGGCCCATCATACCCCAAATCTCTTGGTTACTATCCATCCATAGATATGTTTACTTGACAAGACAAAGCACAAAACCCTGATCAAAGATAGAGAAACAGATTCAAACGTTTGAAAGAACATTCCTAGACCAAACATCTTAGATCACCCATCTTTTTCAGACTGGGCCTGTGACTTTCTCCTATAAAACTGGCCACTTCGTTTCCTGTGCAGTGAGCCATTATCTTTCCATGTGCCTTTGTTTTTCTGCTATAAACCTGGACACATTTCCTACATGCTCACAGATTTCACAGATCGCCACGCACATGAATGCTCCCAGCTCCAGAGTGAAATGTGCACCTTTTTAAGGGCCCACACTCAATTTTCTGTGAGTGATACTTTAAATTCTGCCCAATAAACCTCTTATGCCTTGTGTGCATACTGAAAGTTCTTTGTCAAAGGAAGTTAATGAATGTCCAAACTGCCCCCAGATGTGGTGCGTCTTGGTTCCCCATCTCCACTTTGAGGGGCCTCTTTGGACCCTGTCCCATGGTGATTGTGCTCAGAATTGAACCTAGGGCCTTCAACTGAGCTACACTGCAAGCCCTCTTTTATTTTTTATTTTGAAATAGGATGTCATTCAGTCGTTACATTGCCCAGGCTGTGTTGGAACTTGAAATTCTCCTGCCTCAGTCTCCACAGTGCTGGGATTCCAGGCATGCCATTACAAAACAGGTGAATTCTTTTTATGCCAAAATAGGTGGGGTTTTTTGTTTGTTTTTTTGAGTCAAGGTCTTGCTATTGTAGTTCAGGCTGGCCTGAAACTCACTGTGTTCCCCAGGCTAGCCTCAAACTCACAGTAATCCTCCTGCCTCAGCCTCAGGGGTGCTGAAAGATGTGCGCCGTCATGACTGGACTAAATAGTCTTTTGTTCCATACCTATGCCACAGCTTGATATCCATTCATCTGTTGATAGGCACCTAGGCATCTTAGCTATTGTGCATTGTGCCACAGTAATCATTGGTTTCCAGTTATTCCTATAGTATCCTGTTTTTATTTTTTTCAGGAATATGAGAAGTATAGCTGGTTCAAATAGTATCTATATTTTGAGATTTTTGAGGAACTTCCATTCTGATTTCCATATTGGCATTACTAGTTTACATTCCCATCAGCAATATAAAAAAGGGTTCCATTTCCCCCAAATTATCACCAGTGTTTATTGCTTTTTGTATTTCTAGTAATGATTATTCTAATAGGATGAGATGGAACTTTAATGTGTTTTGATTAGCATTTCCCTAAAGGCTAAAGGTGTCAGCCATGTGTCATATACTCACTGCTATTTTGTACTTCTTTTGAGAAGTATCTCTCCACTCCATTTGCAATGTGTTGATTGGCTTGTATGTTATTTTGGTGCTCAGGTGTTTTAACTCTTTTGCATATTCAGAAGAATATCTGGCAAAAAACTGGCCATCCTGTAGCCTGTCTCTTCACTACATTTCTTCCTATACAGTGCAGAAACTTTATAATTTGATGTAGTCCCACTCGTTGATTTGTTTACAGTACCAGTGATTGAACTCAATATTATTAAGAGGACAGTAGGTGTAGTATTTATGTAGCTTTTTAGTATTTGGGTTTAGTACCTCAATAAAGGTTATTTTTTGTTAAATCTTTAGATTTTGCCACTGGACTCTGTTGACTTCTATATATATAATCTATATGGAATGTTATACATTATGTTTATATGTATGTTCCTTTTCTTCTTCATAACATAGGACACTTTTAAACTGGGGTTTATATTTTTTAATCATGAAGTACATTGTTGAAGAAGGTAACTGTACACAAATTTTTGGAAAGATTTCGACTGCTTTCAGAGCTTATCAATTTCTTGAGAAGTTTTCTGCATGCCTCCCATCATAATTACCAGTAAAATCAAGTTATAAGCTTCCATGTGTTTTCATTAATATTGAGAGTTAGTATAATAACATGCATAGAAATCCATATGTTGTTTTCTACACACATATTTTACCTTATATTCTCATATTGCCTTGACTTTTTATCTTTAGGGTGATTTTTCTGTTACTCTTCATGATCATGCTGGTGGAGTGCCTTATTACCAGAGGACAAGTCCAGACCCTTTTCAAAGAGCGCGTAATGAGTTGCACTGATAAATATCTCCATAAACCATAAATGATGGTGTATCTTACCAGTAAGGATTCAACCCTAGTGCATTAATTTAATCCCAGCATCAGGAAAATTTGTGGGAGATTGATCTGAGATGTCTACACCAACTGAGCAAGTTGCCTTAACATGCTTCAAAATAATTCTTTTTCTATGCATTTTGTAAGTAGTAAGAGAAATATGACTATGTGAACTGTCACAGTATAAACCTTAAAAAGGTCATATACATCATAACTTGCAGTAAAGTTTCTTTTGTTCAGAAAATATTCTTCCTAGATTAGAAACATTAAACTAATTCTTGCATTGTTGAGGTATGTTGTCAGCAAATTAAGAAGTATAATACATGGTAAAATTTCCATTTATGACTAAGGGCCGTTAGACAAGCAGTCACCTTTGGAAGGTGATGAAGTATAAAAGCTGAGGATGTTATCCATCCTCTCTATGGATTTACAGCACGTGAGTTCGTGAGGGTGTCTTGCTGATTTTGTCTCCTTCCATATGTAATACCTCCTTGACCCCGCTGGAGTAGCAACTCAGGTGTGAATGTAGACAGTGGGGAATGAGGTAGAGTCTCTTTTATTTTGATTAACCATCGTATTTCTTCAAAATTATATATAGATGTAGTTCACATTTTTTTCAAAAGTTGAAAGTTTTGCATCTAATTTTTATTCAGGGTTTCCATATGTGATTTTATGACTTCAGACTTCTCATTTCTTTGGGGTATCTTCAATTTTCTGTTCGACATATGGATAATAAAATTGCAAGATTTTGTACTACTTTTTATGTGGTGATATAATACTGCTGTTGCATACAGTGATTGATGCAACTTAGTTCTATATGCTAGGGAGTTATTCTTGGTTAAAAATGGATATGGTCACCTACCTAATCCTAGCCCATCATGAATGTTTCCCAAATGAAGGGGTATTTAAGAAAATCTACTTTGTTTTCCTTCCATGTAACCCCACAGATCCATGGATACTTCAAAGTCATTTTGCTAGGCAGCTTTGCATCACTGTTACAGCTAAACAAAATAAAACACTCCAAGGGAATAAGACAGGATGAATCATGTTTTCAGAGGTTTTATCTAGTGATCTATTGACTATTGAATTTGAGACTGGTGAGTCAAAAACATCATGGCAAAAAGGCATGGTGGAGACAGTCTGCCCTCTTCATAGCAGCAAGGAAAATGAAAGAAAAAACCGAGGAGGGAGGAACTAGGGACTAGGTGTATTCCTCAAAGTTATTCCCTCCAGACCCACTTGCTTCACATAGGTCCACCCCTTGTTTTCAGCACCTCCAACGCTCCCACCAAATTATGGTATGGGAAATAATTTAATCTACTGATGCAGTTAGAGCTCTTGTGATCAAATCAGTAAAAGCCCATCAATTGGTGATCAAGCCTTCAGCACATGGGTTTTTGTGCCAGTTCAAATACAAAGCATAACAACCTCTTATCCATGTAATAATTGAAGTGAGCACCAGATAAACATTTTTGACACACCCTTATTTAATAGAAAGGAAGGAACAGTTGACATACTCAGAGTGAAACATTTTTGATGTTTTTTTATGACAGTGGCTAGAGGTATTGTGTTTCAGTTATCCACAGAGCCCCAGATCTGTCTTGTTTCTGTTTTTTGTTTTGTTTTGTTTTTTTGGTACCAGGGATCGAACTCAGGTCTTTGCGCTTGTGCAGCAGGCGGTGAAACCACTGAGCTACATCCCTGGCCCCAGATCTGTCTTCTTTTCAGTCATCATTTCCATATGACTTAATTTCAGCACGTGATTCAACAATTCATGAAAGTAATTACTTTGTACTTTATAAAAAGAACAATGAGGGCCGGGGATTTAGCTCAGTGGTTTTGCCTCCTGCTGCACAAGTGCAAGGACCCAAATTCTATCCCTGGTACCAAAAAAAAGAACAATGAAAAGCTTTCTTGGTTTATTTCCTCAGTATTTTGTTATTTATCACTGGATATAGTATATAATTTCATAATTGTTAGTATTGCCTTTAATCTTTTCTCTGTTCTTCCACATGTTTACTTCCATGTTACAAGGCAACTTAAGCATAGAGTGTAGGCCTATGCCAAACACACCCACTGTGTAGAGTTCAGTTCTCTCACTGGATGGAAAAGTGTGTGACAATGTGTCTTTAGCACTGCTACAAATGTCAACCTCATAAGCATGTATATTTTATGTATTTTGCACTTTTTAACTAATGCTCATTAATATAGCAGATATTATCATCATAACTTAGTAAACATGTTTATGAATGATATTGTGATATAAGAAAAATACCTTGATTTTAAAGATATGAAAACTACATCATATTTTACCTATGTATGTTTTGAAATTACTGTTTTGAATACTGTGATGTCAAAAAAACAAGGAATAAAAAGACCCTACTTATATAATTGAACCTTAGATGAATATATGATTTCTTTAGGTAACAAAACACGTAATTAATTCTTGTGTTGAGTCGATTTACAACAAACGTGTTTTTAAAACTTCTTAGTCCTTTCTAAGGTTAATATAATTTTATACTTTCCCCTATTTGCTAATGTCTTTCCGAGTTCTAAAGTTATTTTGAACCATTATACACTGTCTAAGTAACTCCATAGGCAAGTTACTACAAAAATGTTACATGAAAAATAATTTGAATGCGATCATAAAATTAATTTTAATTCTTCAGATGCGTGGTAGGAAGGAAACATGTCAAGTATACAAAACAGGAGAAAAGCGGCAACTTGTGGGATCAGATGGGAAAGATGGTGGGATGAGGCCTCCGCCGGGACACCATTAGCTGAGAAGCACAAGCTCTCCTCGTGAGCTCTTCGTTGGGTGCAGACAACCTCGCAGGTGATGGGACTGCACGTGCCGCTGGGATGAGGATTATCTTCATTATGCTGTTTCTGCATCATTGTCTTAGCAGCTTGTATCTTTGTCACAGGAATCTGACCCTGAGAAATAAGCATATGTGGATAAACTTATGCACAAATTAATTTGTTTAAATGAAATAAAATACTCCTGGCTTTTTTTCCAGAATATTGTGTTAGTATGTGTTTGTAGTACATAAGGCTTACATCCCTTGTGGAAGTTGGTGCATGTAAGTAATACATCTTAATTCCTTCTCTCATCTCCTTCCTCTTCACTCCTTCCCCCCTCCATCCATCTCCTGAGGACGGTGAGCAGTCCCTCAACATTTTTGTAAGATTTAGGGATATAAAGGTGCCCAAGACATAATTTCTATCCTGGCAAAATTGCTAATTGGTAAATTTCATTGAGAGCTTGCTTGCTAAAAAGATTTCTTTCTTTTGTGGGTTTTTTTTTTGCCACTACATTGGTTGCTTTTATTTTTTTAATTTCTCAATGAATATTGCAATGACTTGCAATGTGATATTCACCAGGGTTTGATGCGTTCTGATGATATAGAGTTCTTTCATTCCCTTTTTCTCTATTTTCTAACAGTATACCTCTCTCTTTTTTTGAACCTTACAATCTTCAATTTCAGAAGCTGATCTGCTTGGAATAAGCCAAAGACCCCTTTTTTGAACTTCATTCTGTATATTTCTGGCTCTTTCTTGAAATGAATGAACATCTACTGTTAATGCTTCCAAGCCCTGATTCACAACATGGTAGTATTTGGAGTTGAGGCTTTTATGATGTAAATAGATGTTTGCAGGTTCACAAGGCAGGTCATATTTTACCATTGGTATCTTCTTGGAAGATACCAGACAGAGTTAAATGTCCCTGTCTTCATATGAGGACATAGTGGGAAAGCATTCATCTGGAACTGAAGAACATAGGCTTCCCTGGGAACCCAAATTGGGCAGCATCTATATTTTGTACCTCTGAGGCCCTAAAACTGAAGGAAAGATATCTTTCCTTGAGCCACTCAGGCCATGATATTTTATTTTATTATCCCTGGTGTTCTAAGAACCCTCCTGTTACTTTTGTACAAATTACAGTTAGAGTGATTGTTTCATCTGAACTTAAGTGAAATAATCTCCAATTTTCCACATTTGCTACCATCTCTGTCTTTACACGTTATAGTTTCTAAGTTAAATATTAAACATAATTCACATTTGCACAAGGTCTATGTAGGAATTAAACAACACACTCAAGACTATTGATATATATATATATATATATTTTCAATATTACCCACAATAACACACCCTGTGGGAAATGACACAGACAGTAACAGCAAGCTGAAGAAAGCCTCAGTAGACCTGAAAAAGAAACAAGTAGAAGTTACCAGAGCACAGTGAGATCTGAGGTTTGGCAGAGAGTATCTCAGCATGAGGTTTATCCAGTGAAAGACAAAATTGCCATACACTGAAAACCAGGTGGCTTTACAGGAGTATAAGTGTCCTGTCTTTTTCTTCCTCATCTTTTGTATTCCTGCTGGTACACTCTAAGAGATAAAATAGCCCAAAGCCAGAGCTTATGGCACTCTGAGTGCTGTGACACTGACAGACCAGCTTCTCATGGTGCAGTGCAGTGCAGGAGAAGGGCATGATCTGCAAGGTCATCGTGTGCCATTACACCTGGGCTGGATTCTCCTTGTCATAGGATCAATACAGGTACAATATCTTTGAAAATTTTGTTTACGACTTTCTCAGAGTACCAGAATATCTCTTACCTTTTCCCCAGGCTTCTGAGGATGGCTTTAAGTTTTTTTGTACTCCAGTGAATAAAAATTAATATTGCGGCTTTTTTCATCACAAAGCAACACATTGATGCTACACGTGGGCAGATGTGATATTTAGACCGGTATGATGGTGCTCATCTGCAATCCCAGACACCTGAACAGAGAAAGAAGAATTGCAAGTTCGAGGCTAATCTATAAAACTAGCATTTAAATAAAATAAAAAAAGAGTTGGAGATTTATCTGTACACTAAAGAAATTTATGTAGCATGCAAATGACTCAGTTCTATCCCCAGTGCTTCAGAATAAAAGAAAAGTAATATGTATTCAGCAGAAGGCCTACTTTAATTTTTCAATTTTTTTGCACACAAATGAGATGTGTTACACAGTTATGTTGATGGGCAGCTGCAAGGAGTCAATTCTCCATCAGCTATAGCACACCACGGGTGAACAGCCAGCACTCAACCATGTATTGAATTGAAAAATCACATGAGATATTCTGTGGGGGTCCTTGCCCCCCTGCTAGAACTCTTGAGTTTTTTACAGACATATCCGGGCCTGCTGCAAATCTACCCGGCAACAAGGAAGTAGCCCCAGTACCCTCCTCTTGCTCCTCCCCTCTAGCCCTACGGTATATATGTTGTAGCAGCTTCCGCAATAAACGAGACTTGATCAGAAACCTGTCTTGTCTCCATCTCTCGTGTCCCCTGTCCTTTGTCATTCTCACCCCCCCTCTAGGGTCTCCGTTGACTTACCCGCGGGCCGGGACAATATTCATTCTTTTATTGTGATGTGGACTTTCCATTGGATGATTTTTCCTTTCTATCGGTAAACTTAGTGAGCTCTAAATTTTAAATCTCCTGAATTAAAGTAAATTTAGGAGGTAATCTCATTTTCACTTAATTTTCACAGTAGTATTTACCATATTTATTTGTGTCGCTGTATGCACATCTCACATTTTAAGGGGTCCACTGTCTTCACAACTTTGTATATGCCTTTTTCCTGGCCATGGGAAAGCAGACTTATTCAGTTCCCTCACTGAAACAAATTCTGCAGGCATCATCTTGCTTTTGGTTACCTAGAAGCATATTTTAGCTAGTGTCATGAACAGCCAGGAGACTGCTTGGGGATGTATAGCAAGTGCATGTAATTAAATACTTTAAAATATACTAACTTTTTAAAGCTGAGTATCACCAGGTTGCCCATCCTGGTTTGGAACCTGTAATATTCATGTAATCTCACATATCTTGGATTACAGGTGTCTATCACAGCACCCAGATTTACATTACTGATTTACATCATCCACTTTCCACCAGCTGTGAGCAAAAATATCCACTTCTAGCCAACCAACACCAGGCAGTTTTAATTTGGTGAACTTCATTGATAGACAATGAAATTCACTTGTTCATTTTCATTTCCTTCTGTCTTATCTGCCTCCTTAATTTTATGCATTCTTTAATTTGCTGGAGTAAATATTTTTATAAATAATCTGCTCATATTATATGCTCATTTTTAATATGAGAATTTTAATTTTTATAGAACTCTGTGTTACTTTGGTCTGTTCTAGATATCCTTTTTTCACTCCTGGATAATCCCCCAATTTTCTATCTGCAAGGAAATTGTATTTCTTATTGTTCATAAACAATAATGTTATTCTTCTTATATATTTATAAAATAACTATCATTAGTGCTTTTATGATTTTATATAAAAACTTGAGTTCAATTCTAGAATAGAAATGTATTCTTTCTTCTTCTTTCTTGTATACATTACAGTTTCATCTTTCATATTTTGTCCTCAATCTGCCTAGGTGGCACATTTGCTTCTGTGTTCCCAGAAATCAGATTTACATGGCCTATAAAACAGTTTTCCCACCATAAATGGATAACTGCCTCTTTCTTGGTTTGTACTGCCAACTTTATCAAATCTCAGTTTTCAATAAAGAATACGTATTTCTTGAAATTTCTTAAAAGTTTAATGTGTGTGCCTATTGCACCATGTTCAGACTTAAATAGTTGTAACTTAGCATGCCCCAGGCATTGGGAGGGAATATTTCTTCTATTTATTTTGTTTATTGAGATTTTTGCACAATACAGCACTGTTCTCTGTTTTTCACAAGGGACTATGGAATATTTCTTGTGAAATTTATAATTCATTCACTGTATTATGGCTTGTATCTAGATGTCCCTGCAAAGCATCAAGCACTCATAGGTGGGGCTTTTCAGAGGTGGCTGGATCTATGGTGTGTGAATATGGATTATGGGTGTGATAACTGGATCAATCCACTGATTGGATTAGCATGGTTCTGGTTGTGGCTGAATGGATTTGCTGAAGACAGAAGACCCATCAAGCTTGGTACCACCCTATAAGAGTAGTACCATCCAATAGGCTTGTAGCCTGAATAGAATAAAAGGGGAATAAGGAGGCTGGGTGCTGCTTCATCCATCCTTCCGTGTGCTATGCCATGGGCTGTTTCTCCTCTTTGATGCCTCTCTACCATACCACTCTGCCTTGGAGCCAGCTGACTGAGGACTGAAGCCTCTACGAACTGAGCTAAAATAAGCCTTTTCCCCTTTAACTTATGAGTGTTTGGTACAGTGTCTCAGGGATGAGAAAATTAATGAAGACACACTGGTATTATAAATACAATTGTATTCAGGATATAATTTGAAAAATTCATATATTGCACCATTACATCCAGAAAGCATAATTATTTTCCATATATTCAGTTAATTTTATACAATTTTATTTGTATCTATTATTATACTCTTAGAATGTGTTGTAGGTTTTTATGAGTTTCTGGATATTGTATAAAATAATATACAAAGAACGATATAAATAGACTGGTAGTGTGTGAGACCTTTTCTTTTTTTTCCCCCCATTAAGTTTATGGGTACATTTTAGGTATAAAATACAGTTACATTCATCATTGGGATCTTGTACCTTTACATGAGTATCT
>NW_004624739.1:34995826-35011604 GCF_000247695.1 Heterocephalus glaber | reverse complement strand
TTCATTTTTCCCAGATCCTCTTTTGTTGCCAGTTCAGAGAGTTCAGGTGGTTGAGTATCAGATTGTTCCATCTCATTTCCCTTTGGAGTTGCTGTAGGTGATCCAGAAGTTCATTTTTGAGACTTGTTTACGTGTCTTCTCAGTTCCATGGGAGGGGGTGCTTCTGGCGCCCATGTGGCTCACCTTCTCTGCCCTAGGAACTTGGGATGGCATCGGGGGAGCTTCCTTCTGGGTGCTGGGACTGGCTGAGCTTCTCTGTCCTAGGAGCCTGGGATGGAGGTGGGGAGCTTCCTTCCAGGTGCTGGGACCAGCTCACCTTCTCTGCCCTAGGAGTCCTTCACCACTATCCTATTCCAGAACATTTGCATCACTCTAAAAGGAAGCCCTGATCCTATTAACTGTCACTCTCTAGTCTCCTCCTACTACCCCTAGCAACCGCTAATCTGTCTCTCATCTACTTCTGTCAAATCTATTTATGCACTTATTCTGGGCATTTCATCAAAAGAGAAACAAAATAGATATCTTTTGGGGTTTGATCCATTTCATGATGTTTTCAAGGTTAATTCAAACTGTAGCATGTATCAGGCCTTCATTCCTTTTCATGGCCTTTTCATGACATTTTGTTTATCCATTCATCAGTTGATACACATCTGTATTGTGTCTTAGTTACTTTTCTCATTGCTGGGACAAAATACCTGACACCCACAAGTTAAAGGAGGAAAGGTTTATTTAAGCTCACAGTTTGCAGAGGTTTCAGTCCATAGTCAAGTGGCTCCAAGGCCATGAGACCTTTTCTTGATGTCAAAGAAATCTTTCCTTTATAGTGGTCTGTGAGGAGATATTTTCTACAATAAAACAACATATTTGCACAGACTGAAACATCTAGTTTTGTCCTTTCAGTCAGATATTAGGTATGTTTACAAAAAATTAAACAAGAATCATATTTTTACTGAATGTATTTATCAATTTCTTTTCTAAAATGCTGTAATATTCACGTCATAAGTATACTCTTGTGCCTAAAAGTCCATTAATAAATTTTTAATTTTTCTTCGGTTTTAATTTTTATTATGCTAAAAAGTTGTGGTTAAGGCAATTTAAACATAAGGCCTTCAGACTCCTTTCTAGTTATTTTGTGTGAACTGATCTTGAGAATAAATGGTTTGAGAGTTATTTCTTTATAGTTTCTACTGTGATTGGGAATTGTTTAACTTCATTTAATCGGTATAGTTTCTGTGAGTTCTAAAGCTACAAGAAACACTACAATTTTTTCCAGTTAATCTTGGGTTTGGAAACAGGTCTCTCTTTCATTGGTTTAAAAATGTTACATTTTGGTTCTTTTGTCTTGTAAGTATTGTCATCTCTTCCAATCCTGTGTCACTTTGAGTTTTCTTCTTTCTCTCTCCCACCTTACAACACCTCACATGGATACTGCTCCATCTAAAGAGCAACAGAGTCAGAGAACCCTCGCTTCCTCCCTGGTCTCCACTGGTCCTTCTCTCCTGCAGTTTCGTGGTGCACGCGCTTTGCTGCCGCACCTCCTGGGCCGGGCGCGGGCGGGCGGCAGCCAGCAGGCCCGCACTGAGGCTGGCGGCGGGGGGCTTCGCCCTCCTCTCGGACCGCGGCGCTGCGGCTCTGGGGCTTCTCGGGAGAGGAGCAGCCGCCGAGTGGCCCTGTGAGCGCGGGGCCGCAGCCGCCCCCCGGCCGCTGCTGGACTTGGCAGTTTCCCTCCAGTGTCAGCAGCAGTTTCACCCTTTGTACAGGTTGCGGAGGAAGTAGCAGACCAAGCTCTAATAAGTGGGTCTGGGTTCAACTTTAAAGTCACTCTTGAGCTGCACGAGTTTGGGAAAACCAACTTCGCAAACATGTCTCGATGAATTGAGTATCAATTTGTTCTCATCTGAAAAACAAACATAATAAATGCCACTGCCTTACTGGGCTGATAAAAGGATTAAACGGGATGATGCACATAAAGCCCAGTCCCTGATACCGAATACCCCCCACCCCCAACAGAAAGAGTTTCAGAAATGTATTCATGCCAATATTTAAATATTCAAATGACATTTTGCCTTGCTGATTTTTGTGATGAATCCTCTGATTAGTTTGTGATGCTGGACCATCTTTATCTTTGATGGAATAAAGCAATACCACGCAACTATGATGTAGCTCTTTGGGGTACTGCGGATTGAGCTTTGCACCTCCCACAGGCTAGGGAAGCCTGGTGCCAGGTGGACAAATGCCCTGATTCAGAACTGTTTTCTGTGACAACCTTGTCTTTCGTTATTGACGTATTACCCTGGATTTTTAAATGTGCAGGCAGAGGTAAAATTATTGCCTATGATTTTAAGCAGCTGGAGTTCACATTCGGACTCATCTGCACTTCCATTTGCATTGCAGCATTAGTCTCCATAGCCAAGGTGTGGAAACAGCACACGTCACCATCTGTGGTTGTTTTAGTCAGCTCTGACACGCACAGTTGCTGTGCCAAAATAGCTGACATTACTTGAAAGGAGGAAAGATTTGTTTTGGTTTGGTTTCACAGCTTTTGTTCCTTGGCCAGCCTGCTTCATAGTAATGGTCTTGTGGCAAAATAGAAAAATCATTACAGAAGGCATGGAAGAGAAAACATGGTCACCTCATGATAGCCAAGAAGAAACAGGGTAGAAAAGGATCTGGGCTTGGGAGCGGAATACACTATTGTGGAACTCATGCTAGGTGACCTCCCCAGTAGATCTCTGGATTAATACACTGATAGGCCAGAAAGTACACAAAAGTTTTAAATGCAGATAACCAAGCAGCTTGCAACCTTTGAGGGCCATTTTATATGCAAACCACAAATATAGTTAAATGCATAAAGTGAAGTTTACTCATATTATTATTCTGAAATATTATTCAGACTTTTAAAAAGAAGGAAATCCTTTCATTTGTGACCAGGTAGATTGACTAGAGTGGCAGTAGGTGAACTGTATCAGACATAGATAGTTTGATTATATTTGTAATTATTGTCTAAATTGTAGACCTCAGGGAAGTGGAGAGTTCTGTGCTGGTCACAATGTCTATGAAGGGAGATCGAGAGATATGAATGAAAAGGTACACTGTTTCTTTTGTATAGTTCCAAAGAGATTTGTGGATCTCACCATGGCTAAAGTGACTGCTATGGTGTCCCTTATGGTTTCAATTTGCTGTGACAGTTGTTTATATTTTCCCCCATACATGTTAAATGATAAATATTAACTAGAAAAATTGTGATAATTATTTCACAGTATAAGTATATATCAAAACTTTACATTGTACACATTAAGTATATATAATCATCATGCTGCATAAAATGGAAATTTATTAAACAAAATTAACTGAACTATGGGTCTACGATGTGTCCTACATTTTCTCCCATTTACTGAATTTTTCAAGAGTAGTATATTTACACTGTTTTATATTTCTGAAAATATTTAGAGTGCTCTCATCAAATTTATACTTCAGTCATTGAAAATATAAAATAATTGCTTTGAGGAATATAATGTAAAGATGTCTGTTAGTCTTTGAGATCCCATCTTCATGTTGTTGGGTTTTTTAATTTTGAATTCATGTAAAGAATTATTTTTGTTTTTGTTTTGTTGGTACCGGGATCAAACTCGGGACCTTGTGCTTGCGAGGCAGGCAGCGGCACCACTGAGCTAAATCCCTGACCCTGTTTGTTTGTTTTTTAAGACACAGCCCCACTGTATAGTTCAGGCTGGACTTGACCTTATTATGTAGCCCAGATTGGCCTTAAACTCATGGCAATCCTCCAGTCTACCAAGTGCTGGGATTACAGGCATGCACTACAATGCCTAGCTAGGAATTATTCTTGTCAGAGACTTCAGGTAACTATATTGACACTGATGGAGTGAAGCAGCAATCCATTGAATTCATTTCCAATAGTTACCCATATCAGTGATTACTGATTTTGTGAGGGAAAAGAAACTGATATACACATATACCAGGACATATGCATAATCCAGATTGTGTTAACAAATGAAAATATAATTTTTTGCTATCTGGCTGCTACCCTTGCTGGTGGTATACCTTTCACCAAAATTTTTTATAGCCACTGTCTATATCACTGTAGCTGCCCTAACAATAAAAAAGTTATTCACTTTATAAAACAATTATTTATCACAGTTGTGAAGGCTAAAAAAATCAAACATCAAGGCACTGGAAACTTAAATCTCTATAAACATGTCTCAACATGTTTTATAGATGGTGACTCCCAGCTGAGTTCTCATGTAACAGGAGTGGTGAACAAACTCTTTGTGACCCATTTTATAAGTTAATATGTTATTATTGAGGATTCAGAATTTATGAACTTAATACTTTGCAAAGGCCCCTCCTCCTCATATTATCACCTTAGGAATTAGGTTCCAATACATAAATTTTGGGAGAACTCAGAAATTCAGATTACAAAAAACATTACATGAGGTTATAGTGTATGTTCGGCATTGCTATGAATTCTATATGGCTTGTTTCCCGCAACTATTTATATGCTGACATATAATATAACATTTGAGTTTTTTGAAGATAGAAATCTAACCAAAGGGTTGCACTTAGATTTTAGAAAAATAATCCTATTTTTAAAAAAAGAAAAAGAAGGGGCCGGGGATTTAGCTCAGTGGTTCCGCTGCCTGCCCCACAAGCGCAAGGACCCAAGTTCGATCCCCGGTAGCAAAAAAAAAAAGAAAAGGAAAGAAAAAGAATCCTATTACTGTAGATGTCATGATCTTAATTGGTCACAAAACATTCATAAAGAAAGGAAAAAGTCGACCACCTTTAATTTTGAGATCTTGAAATGCAAATGTTAAAAGGTAAATGACACAGTGAGAGATCTTTTCCATGCTTATAAAATGATTTCTGATGTTATCCAGCCTTGTTTCTTGAGGAGGTTCGTCCCAGAATCATGGCCAAAATTGCCATACAGGACATGTCCACACAGAAAAAAGAATATTTAAGAGACAGTTCAAGAGGTCACCAGAGAAAATGCATAGAATCTGCACAGTGTAATGGCAAGTATCAACCTCAGAGTCAGCCCAGTGCAAATATGTCCAAATGAAATTCCTTTCCTCTCTCCCATTTCTTTTCCAAAAAATGGTAACAGATTTCAAGATGGCCAAGTTTTTTCACTTACCTACCATAGCTGACTGCTATAAAACCCAATCCATAATGAGTTTCATATTCTCAAAATAATATATCCAGCCTTATAACTTTCCATCTTCACTTAGCACTCCATGTTTTAGTTTTGTCCTCATTGACCTCCTTTTTTGCAAAATCAAAATAACCCATGAGATTTTATAGGATCCGTTTCACTTCTCTAGCCTTCTGCATTTTCCCGACCTGCTTTACAATATGTATCCTGAAGACCACAATTATTGCTCTAGCAGGAATGTCAGGGCCAGGGATTTAGCTCAGTGGTTCTGCCACCTGCCTTCCAAGCACAAGGTCCTGAATTTGATCCCTGGTACTAACAAAAAAAAAGAATGCCAAAGTTCCAGGCCTGCATTCAATACCTTGTTATACACTCGGAAGGTGAGTGCTTTCCAATTCATAATACCTAAATCTGGGAATCAGCCTATATGTCAGACATATATGACAGATGGCTGGATAAAGAAACTATGGTATTTATACACAGTGGAGTCTTACTTTGACATAAAGAAGGATAAACGAGTCATTTGTAGGAAAATATATGCACCCTGAGTATATATTTAGTGAAGTAAATCAGACACAAAAGTGTAAATATACCATGGTTTCTCTTATATAAGAAGCCCAATGTATAAATAAAGTACAAAATAAAAGATAAATACTCAGAAGTAGGGAGAGAGTTTTTTTCTTCAGCCAAGTGATATCTGTCATTTTCTCAGAAAGAGAAGCCCAGGGAAAACAATAGCTTGATTTTGAATGTTGCATTCATTCTCTATCATTATCAAGTCATTACGTTCTGTATTGCATACACTAGAAAAAGTAGGTGTTTTAGGAGCCTTCCTAATGCTGCCCGTTACCCACCTCCACTCAACACCTGCACCTGAGCCCTTGGTCCCCCAGAAGCCTCTTGTGTTTGCAGTTGACTGGATCATGAGAGTGCTACATGTAGCTGACTTTCTGTTAGGAGGCGGGGCCTGCTTGGAGGTGGGTTACTTGGATTGTGACCCGGAATGGTTTACCATGTTCTTGTCCCAACGCCTTCCTTCTCTCTCTCTCCTCCAGGGCTGCTGTGGCATAAGCGACTGTCTTCTGTCCAGCCCCTTCCACCATGCCCTTCCTGTCTTGGAGCCACCTGACTAGGAACCGAATCCTCTAAAAACCATGAGTCAGAACTCTCTTCCTTTAAAGTGTGGGTGCTGGCACCTCGTATCTCTTATAAGAAAAACCCAAAGTATAAATAAAGAACAACAAGAACAAAAAGATAATAGGAAACAGGGAGATAGAACTTGGGCAAAAGGAAAGGGGACTAAGTGAAGCAGAGAGGGGAACAGGGATTTTCAAAAGATGAAGATATATTAGGTACAGGTACAAACTCCCACAGTGCATGTAATCTTTATGTACTGGAAGGATATACTAATTAAACACTTTTTAAAAAAAGAAGACAGGGCCAGCTCTGAAAAGCATGGGGTACACTGCTGAAGTGCTATTACGGACATCACGGGGAAGAGCCTGGTCCAGAAGTCCCTGGGTAACAACCTTTCATCTGGGCTCCCTCAGGCAGGCAGGGGTTTGTTTCTCTTCTCACTCTTGGCTCAGCCGAAAGGAAGTGGAGCAGGAGCCAATCAGCGATGAAGGGGCGGCTGCACGAACCGTCCAATCAGGTGGGCCGAGATAGCAGGGCTCTTCCGGTGTCATGGCGCCAAACTGATGCGAGTCTCCCAGCTGGCCAGGCCGCTTTCTTCGGGGACTTCTGCCGGCGGCGGGCTGCGCGGAAGGACCCTGGGCGACCCTCACGCCACGCAATGGTGACGTTGTGGACGGGAGCCCTGAGATGGGATGGCATCGGGGTGAGGTCTGGATGGAAGTGGCAGAACCAACTCTGGTGCCCTAGACTCCCTGCTTAGCTGCAGATCGTAAGGTCTTCCCGGTCTTTGGCTCTGAATCAGCCCCTGTCTCGTTTGCCCTTTGCTGGGGCAGGGCCTGTTCCAAGTCCCCAGCGTGCTGTCCCCACTGCAACATTGCCAGCCCAGAATGCGGTCTTGGGCAGCCCCAGACATCGCTGCATCTCCGCCAGTCTGGGCAGTGGGGCCTCGAGGAGACCTTGATTCGGGTGTGGGTTGAGCTGGGTGCAGCTATGGCGTGCTAGGTCCCTGGTCTCGTTTCTCCCCCCAGCAGACCTGGAGAATCTGAAGTTTATAAATGATTGTGATGCAGCGTCTTATACACACAACTGGTCTCCTCGGACTTCTGCTTTTTAAAATTGATAGTAACTTCCTAAACTCCACTGTGGCCCAGCATTGCCAGACTCGTGATAGGTGTTGATAAAGGCCATGAGGATTCAAAGAAATGTTTAACATTGCTGGTGATGAGCTCAGTGCTGGACCATCTTCAAGCACACAGTGAACTCCTTGGGCTCCTTCTACAACAAAGCAAAAAAAAAAAATCATCCTAATTATTTAGGTGAGACCTCTACCCACAGTTATACAACTGGACTATTTAAGTGAGGCCTTCCACAGAGTGTAAAAGGCTGAAAAATATAGAGGGGATGTTAATGTATTAGCAAAGACAGGTAAAAATGTTTCTGCTGGGCTGGGGATTTAGCTCAGTGGTTCCGCCGCCTGCCTCACAAGCGCAAGGACCCAAGTTCGAACCCTGGTACAAAAAAAAAAAGTTTCTGCTCAGAACAACTTCCAGAAGGGACTGCCATTTAAACCTATACTGAGAAATGCATTGAATTAGGGCATTTGCAGGGACATAATGATATGCGTATGAGTGGAAAGGGAGAGTGGTGTCATCTCTTAATTAATGGCCATAGTTCTTGACTTGATTGTGGACATTTTTAAAATATTGAAATGCTGTTTGAGGTGGACTTTATATAAAGGAGTAGGTGTGGGGCCAGAGCCCCAAATGGAAGGTGTACAGGCATATCAATGGTTAGGCAAAAGGGGTTTTCCAGGTAGGATAGAGCAAAGGTGAGTGGAAAGGAGGTGGTGGAGAAGGGAATGACAAGAAGTGACAGTCTGAGCACCTGCAACAGAGAAGATCTTCTCTGGGGGTTTTGGAAGGATTGTGTGCTGGCTCTATCTGAGAGCAATTCAGAGGTCACAGGTCTAAAGAACGAAGGGGAAGTTAGTAAGAGATAATTGTCTTTTGTTACTACTGATCAGTTCACCTAGTCATTTTTGTGGCAAGATTGGGAATTAGGAAACCGCCTGGCCTTGTTGGAGGTTTAAAAATAGGGTGAACATCATCTTTGAAGTAAAATAGGAAGAAGTTTCTCCAGGATGATACAAAAAGTTTCAAGGTGTGCATGGTGCTTTTATTATACAGGGAGTGAAATCAGGAATTTTGCTCTGAGCTACATCCCCAACCCCCAATTTTTTTTTTTTTTTTTTTAATATTTGAGACCAGGTTTTACTAAGTTGCCCAGGCCAGGGTGAACTTTTGCTACTGTTTCTACCTCCTTGACTGTTGGCATAACAGGTATGTACCACCATGCCAGTTTAAGATTGGGGTTCTTTAATCACCACGACTTAACAAGATATCAGTGCTTATGTAAAGTAATCAGCGAAGCATGGTGGTGCACACCTTTAGTCCCAGCTACCGGGCAGACTGAGACAGGAGTATTGCACCACCAAGCCTCAACATTGACAACTGAGGAAGACATTGTTTCAGTATGAAGTAACAATTCTGGGATGCTTCTCCACCCAAGAGTAACTTCTTTAATATGCAACAGGTCCTCCAGTACTGAAGAAGAAAAGAAAAATTATTCAGAGGAAATCCAACTTGAGCTTTGAATTTTATTCTTTTTTCACACAAGTGGTACATGGTACAATGGTACAGGTTGTTAATGAGTCACTGCTCTGTCAGCAGCAAGACACCAAGGATGACCAGCTAGTGATTTACAGTGTACTGGATTCAGTAAATTGCATGAGATATATAGTATTTTATCATGAATTTGGCTTTGTGTTACATAAATTTCCCCAAATACAGATCAAGGTAAGTGTGTTGAGCAGGTTTAAAGAATCCAAGGCTTATCAATGATGTTTGCTTGATCATGTATATTGTGTGCATTTTCACTACATTTTATTTTTAACTTCCTTTGGATTGATCAAGATTTTTTTCCTTTCTAATTTAAGTAGTGTCTCTAGACTTATTCCTTCAACTCTTTATAAAGTCCTCTGTAGAACCTGGTACTCATCAGATTATTTCCTGCTTTGCATGCTATACTAATCAGGTTCTCCAGAGCAACTGAAATAGGAGAATGGTGGTATGACTGCTATTTGGAAAAGGGAACACAACTCTGGATTTTAGGGATTTTTTTCCTTGTTTTTATTTGGTTTGCTTTGGGGATTGTTTGTTTTGTATTATAAAGAAGTGCCCCACTCTGGTCATCCTGTCTGGCTTGTGTCACTAGGACAAGGGGATAAGATAGAACTTTTCCATGAACAGATACAAGGCTGAGCTGTTTGAACACAAGACACCAAGCATATGCAAGGCTGAAGAAAAAGCATTTCCATTCCTAGTTCTAATTTATGCTGACTCTGGGAACCCTTCTAACTGCCTTTTTATGCTGGTTTGCCTTAATGTTCTCAAGGCGTGTCTGTCCAGCACTGTCACCCCGAAGACTTTTCCCCTTTGCAGTGGGTGATTAGTGTCTCTGCAAGGAAAGATGACAATGAGCTTTTGTAACATGTTCAGTAAGCAAAGACTGTGATCCCTGAAATTCCCCTAGGTGTCTCCTGAGTTCCCTGCAGCCCTTCCATGGAGGAAGCCCATGGGAATGGCCTGTAGAAAAGGCACAGCTGAGATAAAGCAGAGAGCATCAGTTCAAGGCACTCTGCAGTCTGGCCTTTACATCTTTCAGTGGGTGTCATCATAGAGCATCAAGTAGAGTTTCAGCAGTTCTTGTGGCCTGGTTTGCCCATTCTGGGTACCTTCTCATTCAAGAGCTTATGTGTCCACTGTACCTGCTAAGTCAGTGGTTTTCAGGCATTGGTGATTTTGTACATTAGAAAACATGTGGATGTGTCTCAGCTTCTTGGCGTAATGACAGAGCATGAGCAAGATTTAGTAGCATCTTGTAGGTAAAGGTCAAGCATGTTGATCAGTGTCACACAACACACAGGACAGCCCTTACTAGAAGTAAACAGTGCCTCCAAATATCTCTAATGCTGTGCTTAACAGCCCTGTTGCAGGTGTGTATTTCTTCCACTGCTGAGCCCTTGTTTCTCTACTGGATTATACACCATAGCGTTATGCACGTTGTTTGTGCTGTCTATAGACCCCAGAGATTGATGAGCACTGTACATGTGCTCTACCACTGCGCTGTACCCTGGCTCAGGTACATATACTTTTAGTGTGCCAGAACAGGAGTATGTTAGAGAGTTCATCTTGCATTTTACTTAATTCACTCAGTATTATTTTCCAGTTTATTTGCCTTGCTGTGTGTACATGTAACTCCTGACAGGTGTCCACTACTTGTCTCCGTAACATCTTATTTGCCTTTCCAGTTATGCAAAAGCAGCCAAAATATACACCAACCAACACTAGACTTTTTCTAAGTTTCATTGATTTATAGTGAGATTTAATTGCTTTTCATGTTTCTCACTTTTATGTCTCCATTTTTCATGCTTTTTAAAATTTCTAGGCCCTCCTGTAAATTATATGCCTATATCATGTTCTATCTGTGATGAACGTTTATATTTTGATAAAATCTTTTTGTTGTTGTTCTGGGTATTTATCACTTGTAGAGAATCAAAATACCTTCTCGTTATTTTTCCATGTGCATATTACTTTCACTGAGTGGTTTCTTTGCTGAACAGAAATTCTGTTACTTTTTATATCTTTTCAAAGTCACTTTAACATTTATGGCTTTACAGTTTTATTTCTGAGAATTTCCTCACTCCTAGATCAGTAAGTCATTTTTTTATTCTTTCTTCCATATTTTAGTTATTTCATAATTTTTCTTGAATCTACCTAGAGTGCACCTTTGAAAGTTTGTGATGCAAAAATCAGATTCATCTGGCGTATGAAATGGGCCATTTTACCACCAAAAAGGAATAATGAATCACATCTTTTGATTTGTACTTCCAGCCTTATCAAAGCTGTTTAAAGCAAATGTGTTTCTTTATATTTCTTACAAATTCTGTGTGTTTATATGTTGTCTGAAGTTCAGGCTTAAATGACTGTAACTGTATAGCATGCTCCAAACAATGGGAAAGGATAGCTCTTTACTTTTTTTTAAGATTTGAAAAATGTAACACTATCCTTTTTTTTTTCAGAAGGAATTCTAGCAGATGTTTGTAAAATTTATAGTTTTTTGGTATTATAAATACAGTTGTATTAAGCACATAGTAATTTAAAGAATTCATAGCATGTTGCTTCATCCCACCTAATTCTGTACATTGGTCTCTTGATACTCAGATTGTCTTGTCCAATTTTATTTGTGTGTATTTTTCTCTTTGGAGATGTTGCAGACACTTAAATAATTTTTTGATACTATTTATAATAATTTTTAATAGTTATATAAATGCTTAGTGGTATGTGAGATCATTTGTAGATGTCAATAATGTCCTTGCTTTACAGTGGTATGTGAGGAAGCATTTTCTTTAACAAAATTACATATTGGCACAAACCAAGTGAGGAAGCAGAGAGGACTATCTAGTTGACTCCTTTCCAGGGAGATTTTAGAAGGATTTGCAAAAATTTTAAGCAAGTTCAATTTCTAGTTAAGTGTATTTTTGAAAATGTAGTTTCTTCCCTATTAATGTTCATCATATTCACATGGCCTGGGACCATTCTTGCACTATTGATTCTATTAATAGCAAAATATTTTTTCTATTTTCAGTGATAATCAGCTAAACACTAGATTTTAACAGATATTTTATTTCTCCGTAAATTTTGTGTATGCTGACCTTCAGATCAAACGTTTTAGAGCCATTATTTATAATTTGTGTTCTGATTTGGTTTCATATAGCTTCATTGTACTGACATAGTTTTAAGGTGTATTAAAAAATATGAGAAACACTGATTTTTCCAGTTGTATATGGCAACAGAGATCTCCGTGTCACTTTTCTCAAATTATACATCTTGATTCTTTTATCATTTGTGCATAGAAATTTTATCTTTTTCACTTCAAGCCTTGTGCCACATTTTTTTTCTTGCCTTTTAACACATGATTTTTTTTCATGTGATGGAACAGTGGAGGCAGTGAATATCTTATTTCTGATGTTGAAATAATTTAAAGTATTCCACTTAATATGCAATTAAATTGTGTCTCTGTTCACTATAACATGTGCCTCAAATATTGCTAGTGCTGAGTTTGACAACCTGTTTGCAGGTGGCGCTTTCTTTACTATTGAGCCCCTATTCATTACTTCTGGATCATACATGATGAGCAAAATACACATACTCTACCACTGATCTACTCCCCAGGCTCATGTTTGTTTGTTTGTTTGTTTGTTTGTTTATTTATTTATGGTACCAGGGATCGAACTTAGGACCTTATGCTTGTGAGGCAGGCGTGGTGCCACTGAGCTAAATCCCTGGCCCAGTACATATATTTATAATGTGCCCAAATGGGAATATGTTAGAGAGTTCGGTCTGTTTTTCACTTAATTCACTCAGGAATATTTACCAGGTTTATTTGCATTGCTGTGTGTATATACAGCTCCTGACAGGGTCTCCACTGTTTGTCTCCATGATATCTTATTTGCATTTCCACAGTCATGGGAAAGCAGGCTTGTCAGTTTCTGACAGTGATGGACATTCTCGTTCTCGTTGCCATAGCAACAAATTTGGAGAAAGGCCGTAGGTGCTCAGGAGTTTGTTTCCTGGTGCACAGAGTGTGTATCATTTAAAGTTTTAATATACACCACCCATACTACCACTACCAGTGGGCTATAGCTCCTCTTTTTCATAAACAACCAACACTAGACTTTTTTGTAACTTGATTAAATTCATGAATTCACAGTGAATTCAGTTGCTCATTTTTCTTTTTTTAATGTCTGTCTCCTTTCATGCATTATTTTATCTTTTTTCAGTGTAAGCACTTCTTGTAAATTAGCTGCGTTTTTGTGTGCTTATATTTATGATGATAATTCTTTTTTTCATATAATGCTTTTGTCCATACTAGGTATTTCTTTATCAATTTTAGAGTATCAAAATATCTTGTGTTTATCTGCATGTTAACTTCATCAAGAATTTTCTTTGCTGAACAGAAATCCTTTTTTGTTTTCGTCTTTTCAAAGTCAGCTTGTTATTAGGTTCACAATTTTATTTATGAGGTTTTTCTCCTAGATCAAAAATGTTCTTACCATTTTTCCATATCTTACAGTTTCCTATTTTATATTTTTGTCTCGAATCTGCCTGGATTGTACCTTTGAATGTGTGTTAGGCAGAAATCAGATTTACTTAGCCTATATATTGAGAAGTTTTACCACCATGAAGGAATGATAAATTACCTCTTTCTCTTCATTTGCACTCGTAGGCTTATGAGATCTGTTTTTGAATAAAGCATAAATGTTTATTTAAATTTCTTATAAATTTAATGTGTTAACATGTCAGACTTTCAGACTAAATGACTAATTGCATGCCATATCGCAAACAATGGAAAGGGATACTAGTCCTGTTTACTGTTTTATTTGAGATTTGAAAAATGAAGCATTATCCTTTGTTTTTCAGTAGAAAAACAAAGGGAGATTTTTGTCAAGTTTATAGTTGATTCAGCAGTATTAAAATATATACTATTTGTTTTCAGGATATAATTTGAAGTATTCATAGCACATCAGATAAGCACATCCAATACTTCACATTTATTTGTATGTATTATTTTTTCTTTGTCGATGTTGCAGATTTTTGAACCATTTGTTGATACTGTTTACAATACAGTGATATATGAGGAGGCATTTTCTTCAATAAAACAACTTATTGGCATAGACTGAGTGAAGAAACACAGTAGGATATCTAGCATTTGGAAAAGACTTAAAGAAGTTTAATCTTCTAATTAATTTTTTTTGGTACTGGGGATTGAACTCGGGACCTTGCGCTTGCACAGCAGGCGCCGGAACCACTGAGCTAAACCCCCACCCCTAATTAAATGTATTTTAAAAAATACAATTTCGTTGCTAAAATGTTCATTATCTTTATATGTCATAGGTACATTCTTCATTTTGATTCTATGAAAAACAGTTAATTGGCTGTACCTGCCTCGGTCCCTGTTTTCACTGCTGAGAAATCTGCTCATCAGGGAACTGTCTGCTGTCAATGCAGGCTGCACACATCCATGTACCTCTACTTGTCTGTATCTAAAATTGTGTTCAGTGTGAACATCAATGCTTGTGAACTTGCTGTGCCTCCATTGTGGTAGCACATTTGTGGCCTGGGCTAATCAGATTTGTGCACGCCCACTGTATGTCTCTTTTCCTGCCCTAATGGTAAAACATGCTCCGTAGCTCCTGTGACTGTGCCTATCTTGTGGATTTGTCCAAGGATGAGTTCAGTTATGACAATCATAGTAGCAATGGTAGTTTTCCACCTCGCTTAATGTGAGTCTAATGTAATGCAAGATTTTCTCTGCCACATTTTTTCTCAGGAAGCAGCAGACCTGTAGTAAAAAGAAATCCTATTCACCATGGGTGTGGTCCAAAAGGCTGTTTGTCCTTATTGTCTTCTCCTGTTTTTATTTAGTTTCCATCTTCAGAACCCTTTATACTGGGAGACAGCAGATTGCCTTCTCCAAGTAAGCAGTCTGCTTCACTCTGGTTGTCTAGTTCTCCGGCTCTTCCTTTGTCATTTACTTCTGCCTAATTCTTGAAATATGTGAAAGGATACTCTTTGAAATGTCTGACATTCAATACTATATCTACAAATGCATCATACTCAGCCTCTTGAACAAGGATCAGAAGAACAATATGAAGAAAACTTACCTTCAAACTCTTACCTAGGCATTTTGTGGCTACAGGTGTAGTAAGTTTGGGCACTTGAGCCTGTATATTACTTTCTTCTCTCCATCCAGCTGGCTTTTCTCCTTCCTAATCTCTCTGCATACCATCTTCTTTTCTTTTGATTCTTCTTTCTTTCCTTTTCTCCATCCTTCTTTCCTTCCTTTACCTCTCTTCCTTCTTTTCTCCCTTTCTGTTTCTTTTATTCTACCTCATTTCCATTTCTACTCCCACCGTTCCCTCCTTTTTCCTCTATCCCCAGTCTCTCCCTCTTTGCTGCCTTTTTTGACTCAGTATTAGTTATACTGGGAATAGTACTTCAAACTTTTTTAGCTCTTATCATCATCTACATAATATATAATTTATATACAATTTGATTCATTTAAAAATATACATAATCATTACCCTACTTGACTTACAATATTTTCTTCAGCTCCTAAAGATGCTCTGCCTACTTGATCTGTTTTTTCACTTTTGCCAAGCCATTCAGAGTGCTCTTGTACTATCCACTGTAAACATTTTGATAGTCTGTCCATTTTATTTATTTATTTTTCCTTAGATTCTTTTATTGGTACATTTTAGGTATACAATACATTTACATGTCTCATTGGGTACTTGTACCTGAACATGATGCATCTTGGTTCTTATTTTTTCCCCATTTCCCA
>NW_004624739.1:34954983-34977972 GCF_000247695.1 Heterocephalus glaber | reverse complement strand
TCTATCCCAATTTTGGAAATAACTGAAAGAAACTGAAGAATCTGACATACAACATTGATAAGCCCATCATATTCAGCCTCAGCACAATAATCAGAAGAACAGAATGAAAAAGACCTTACCCATCAAACTTTTATGTCAGAGTTTTGTGGTGAGAGGTGTAGTTAATATGGGTACTTTGGCCTCCATATTTCTCCCATCCATCTGTTCTCATTCCTCCTCATTCTTCCCCCTACCATTCTTTGTTCATTTTTCATTTTTCTCATTTCTTCTTTCCTTCAGAGATTTCAAGAGTCTTAGAAGCTCTAGGGTCATAATGCTTAAATATGGGCCGATAATGTGGTATTCTATGTGTTGTCACAGTTCCTGTGCAGTGACAGGCCACTGAGAATAGCCAGAATAAGTATGTCCCTCGTAAACACCTAAAATGTCACCATATGTCCTTTAACAAAGCTTCAAACAGACAATCTAAATTGAATGATGTGATTCAGCATCAGCAAGATTCAAGCTAAAGGCATTTGCACTTTTTGAAAGGGAGAGGAGCTTCTAAAATGCTTGGGATTAATTATAGAAATAATATGATAGATCAGTTGAAGTGTGAGGATGAAGACATAGTTTTAGAAAGGTAAACAGAGCATACAAATCTTTAGGCACTGAGCTGCTTGTCTGTATTCAACTGGAATAATGAGGGAAGCTCCAGTGCTCAGGAAAATATGGACAATTCACATTTGATTCATTTTTTTCTGTAAATTTTGTCATATAAAATGAGTTTTTGCATCTTTGTATATTCATAAGGAAAAACTGATTCCATACTTTAAATCCTTGTACAGTGTGGAGGGCTGTTGACCACAAGCTGCAGAGTACTAGAAAGCAGGTATCTCATGTGCAGATGGTGTTGGGGGTTTGTTTTTTCTGAGGTTGTGACTCTGATTTTCATAGGGCATTTACTGGAAAATGTTTTGTTCTGCATGCAAAGATTTGCTGAAATGAGACTATAATTTGTACATATGATGAATATTTGTAAAGTGCGAGCTTAGAGAAAGACTCATTTAGGATTTTATGATTATTAATTGTGACATGTTTATTGATATGCTAGAACCACCTAGCAGATTAGCATAGCTCTGTGCCTGTCTATGGACGTTTGGCTTGGAGGCCACAGACTAAGAAGGGAAGAGCCACCCTGTATGTGGTTGATGCCAACCGCTAAGCTTGTATCCTAGATGAAAAAAGTCAGGCTCTCCACTTTCTCTGTGGAGTTCTGGTATTTGTCATTGTCTTTGGATGTTGATCTCCAGTTTCTTCACATTTCTAGCATCATGTCTTCTGCCTTTCAAAGGAGATTCTTCAACAGGGAAGGAGTATGAGAGGAAGCGGCTCTCTGAGGTTATCCCCCTTTGCCACACTTGGATACACCCAGACATGTGCTTTGCTAATATCTATCAAGCCAATAAGTTTGATCAGTTTTAACCACCACATGACTCCAGGTGAGAACTTTATTGTGATGAAATAAATATGTTGAGAGAGAGAAGTTTTCAACCTGGGAGAAGGAAACAGCCTATTTTGGAGAATTTACTGTGTTTACCTGAGCTGTTCCTGCCTCCTCACAGGGAGATGATGCAGGGTGGGGCTACACTGCAGCTATCATTCTGGCCCTCCTGCTACAATTAGCCTTCAGAATTTCAGTTTTCCTTGTGACCACAGATAAAGGGATATTGCCTGTCTGAGGCAGCTAAGATATTTTCTTTTTTTTCAAACTGAATCCTTTGTATAACTGCTATTATATTATACTGGTTTCTTTTAACAGATAATTATATTCCCTTTTTGGTTTGCTGTTGTATCATTCTTGAAAATGACTAAATTTAGAGGTAAGGTGTGAGTCTGTGTCACAAGGCCAAGTGTCTTCTTCAGATTTCTGCTCTCTGACATTAGTACAACCATTCTATTCTATTGTGTCCTGCCCTTACCTGAATGCAAGTTTTTCTTTGGGCTTGGTGGTTTTCTCCATGTGACATTGAGTCTTGAAGTACAGGAGCACACTTGTGGCTTCATTTTCAGAGACAGATAGGAAGAGCCCACTGAGTACAGTAAGAAGCTGTACTTGCAAAGGTACTAGCAAATCCTGCAGCAGTACAACGATGTAAAGGATAGGTCAAGTCAACATTGTGGGAGGAAGCTTGGTCTGGGGAGGGTTTTGGTTAGAGTGTATCTAGGCTCCACTCAAGCAGGTAGTATATTTTTTTCCTTCTCTCTCTCGGCTTAGTAGTCAGAAAATGGACTTGCATCAGTGAAGAAGTGTCTGTATGAACTGTCCAGCAGGCACTTTGGCCAGAGAATGGGGTTCTCCTGTATCAGGCAATTAAGTCAGAAGCTCCCAGAGTATTGCTGAGAGACACATAAGCTGGCTCTGCCTGGCCTTATGAGTTCTACTGGCTGGCTGCATGAGAAGGACCCTCGTAGACCCTCAGTACCCAAAATGGTGATTGTGCTGGTCCAAGTGAGGCAAGATACGTGTGGGAGTTGTGGTGGAGGTCTAAGGTCTAGTAGGAAGTGGACAGAACTAGCCTTGGCATGGCCTGGGCCTCCCTACATTAGTCAAGGACTCTTTGTTCCTCTATGTCAATTGTCACTGGTGCACGTTTGGCCCTTTCTGCTTCTTAAATGAGGCCAATACTTCTGCTTGGATCTGGGCTTCCTGTCCTTCCCAGTGAGGTGACTCCCCTGCCTTTGGCAGCTCGACCTGCAGCCCCACTTCTCACCATGCTGCGCAGAAAGCAGGAGGCCCAAGGTGTGACTCGACTCCTGTGTGAGGTTTCCATTGGGTGTGGCTATACTGTGTTGGGTGCCCTGTTTTTTTTCCCAGCAGCAGATCAAGCATTATGGTTTATATGTAAAATGTACCCCCAAAGTCTCATGAGTTTAAAGGTTGACTGGATTTTCAGGGCCCTGTCCTCATCAGTGGGTTCAAATGCAGATGAGCTCTGTATTTGAATATGCTGTTAGGAGGTGGGATCTTGTTGGAGATGGCACAATAGGAATGTGTCCTAGAAAAGTGTATTTTTGTCTGCGAGTCCGCCTATGTTTCTCTTTCTCCTGGCTGCCATGGTTTGAATATCTTTTTCCCTGCCTTGCCACTGTGCCATTTTGTTACTACATTGGAGCCAGCCCAACATTAACTGAAACCTTGAGCAAAAATGTACCTACCCTCTCTTCCTTTACATTGTGTGTTGTGTATTTTCACTGAAACAGGAAACTAAGACAACTAATGATGCTAAATTTGATAAAAGTTTAGGATACGGGGCCTCAAGCCCACAAGTTGTATTCTGAACTGTGGGCTTCACTGTGATGAAAGTAAATTCCAAAATTTCAAATGCTTCCCCATGTTTCCAAAATCATTATGAAGTGTTTATAAGGTCCTTGAAAATGAGAAGAAACATTTAACATGCCTGTGATGAGGCTCAGTATTGGGCATTAGCCAAGCCTGCTTAAACTCTTGTGTTATACCCACAGCAATTAAATAAGTAAATAAATAAGCAGGCTCCATTAAGTTTATAATGCCAAAAAATTAATTAGGAGGCAAGTTATTAATTTAAAGAAGTGGAGATTAATCCTAAGAACTACTTCCAGAAGAGGCTTCCTGTTAAAACCACACTGAGAAACTCTTTGAAGTAGGGCATTCACATGCACATGTACAAGTGGAAAGAGAGAAGGGCACCATTTCTCAAATAATTACTGTAGTCTTTGGATGGCTTGCAAACATTGTTTTTAAAAAATGACATGCTGAATGAGGCAGGACTTTGTGTTAAAGCAGTGTCACAGCAGGGAGAAAGCCCCAAATGTAGGCCTGCAAGCACATCAATAGTTAGGCATAAAGTTTTCTGTGTAGGGAGGAGCAAAGAGTAGATAAAATGTGGGAAGGTAAAGAATGATGGAGGGTGGCAAAATCAGCTCCTGAGCCAATTGTTTTCCTCTGAAAATGTCCTTACTGTGACATTAGAGGGGTTATAAGTTGGCTCACTTTAAAAGTGGGTCAAAGATTATAGATTTGAAAAAAAGAGATTTAGAAAAAGATTGATACAAATATTGGGATGCTGCTAAGTTCACCTAATCATTTTTGAGGAAAACTGTAAATTTTCTGTCTTTGTTGTGAGTTAAAAATTGAGTAGACAGCATCATCTATGTGTAATGGGAAGGGTGTTACTCGAGGTTGGAAAAGATTACAGGGAATTGGGCCGGGGGTTTAGCTCAGTGGTCCTGCCACCTGCCCCGCAAGGGCAAGGACCTGAGTTCAATCCCCGGTACCAAAAAAAAGATTACAGGGAATTTTTCTGTGGTGCTGATGCTCGGCCCAGGACCTTCACTCTGAGATACTTCCAGCCCGTGTAGAGTTTTAGAGTCATCATAAACTTTGATTGGATGGCGCTGTGCAAGCTGGGGTTGAACTTAGGACCACCTTGCCTCAGTCTCCGAGTGGTATGGTCACAGGTTTAAATTACCAAGGCCAGCTAGGGTGCAGGTTTTACCATCACTCCTATATACCAAGATCACAGTGCTTGGTTAAATCATACATCATCAACCATTTGCTTTCATTTCAAGAAAGTTTTGATCTTTCCATTGAGAATGCATGGGCCAGTCTGAAAGTCATTATGGGAATATTCCTGCTCTGGACACTTGGCTGTGAGTTTGAGATTAGTTGTGCATAGTATATATATATATATATTTGTGTATATATATATATATATTTGTTGTTGTTGTTGTTGTGTTGTTTGTTTAAATGGTATTTTTCCCAGATTCTGGAACAGAGAATCTAAGACTATCATAATTTCCTGAGCAATAGAAAAGTCTACCCCTTTTTCCATAAGCCATTCTGAGGTGGTATATTCATTTTTATTAATGCTGGGACTCAGTGTGTCACCCCCTTGATAACTGCAGTATGATGACTCATAACGAAACACAACAGCACCTGCTTTGGACCCAATCTGCACTTTGGTCATTCTTGATGGTGTGAGTATTGAATTTTGGGCCCACTATTTTTTATTTTATTAGCACATGTTTGCGGTACATGGAGTTTACATTCATCTTAGGGAATAGGTGCATGTACAGAAAGCTTGATTCTTTATTCACCCCCTTCCCACCCATCCTTCTCCCTCCTCTCTAAATTCCCTTTCCCCTCTTATATTATGGTTATTATTTTTAGTTCATGATTATGACTTACAAATTTCACATTCACTGTGGATATTTGGTACATGTAAATGACACATCTTATCTTTTTTTCTTCATCTTAAATCATTTTACTTCCTTTTCCTCTCCCCTCCTCCCTTTCCCCTCATTCTCTTGAACCATTTGCAAAAGAGCTATTGCCTTGTTTCCTTCTATCAATCTTTTATTTTGCTCTTTATTTTGACTTTGCCTTGCTCAAATGAGAGATAATATATGGTATTTAAGCTTGTGTATTTCTCTTAACATTATATTTTTCAGGTATCCATTTTCCTACAAATGTCTTTAATTTATCATTCTTTATAGCTGAGTAGTATTCCATTATTTATAGATACCATATTCTCTTTATCTGTTCATCTGTTGATGGGCTGAAAATTCAGGCTGCTTCCAGGATTTAACTATTATGAATTGTGCTGCTATAAATACTGGCATGAATGTATGGCTGTAGCATGATATCTTTAGCTCTTGGGAAGGTACCTAGAAGAAGAATAGCTGAGACAAATGGAATTTCTAATTTTAGCGCCTTGAAAAATCTCCGTCATGGTTATACAGGCTTATATTCCCACCAACAATGTAGAAGGGATCTTTTTTTCCAATGGAGCCATGCCAGCATTTGCCACTCTTTTATTCATGATTGGCATTCTTTCCAGTATAAGATGAAATTTTAGTACTGTTTTAATTTGCACTTCTCCAATGGCCAGAGATGTTGAACATTTTTTCACATATTTGCTGGCCACTTGTACTTCTGAGAATTGTATTCATTTCATTTGCCCATTTTTGATTGTGTCTTTTATTTTGGGCAGTCTAATTTATTTTGAGCTCTTTATATATTCTAGATATTAGTCCTCTGTCTGAGGAATAGCTAGCAAAAGATTTTTCTCATTCTGCAGGTTTTCTCTTCACTCTGTTGGTGGTTTCCTTTGCTGTGCAGAAGTTTTTAGTTTGATATAATCCTATTTGTTAATCCTTGGTGTTGTTTCTTATGCACCTGAAGTTCTGTTTAGAAAGTCTTCACCTACACCTATGATCTCAAGTGTTTTACCTATTTTATCTTCCAATGAGTAATTTTTTCTGTTTTAATGTTTAGATCTTTGATCCATTTTAATTTCAGTTTAGTACATGGAGAGAGATACAGGTTCAACTTGAATCTTCTGCAAATAGATGGCCAGTTTTCCTAGCACTATTTGTTGTATAGGCTATCCTTCCTCCAATTATGTCCTTGGCCCCTCATCAGAGATCAAATAACTGAATGTGTCTGGGGATATTTCTGTACCCTCTATTCTGCTCCATCGATCCATGTGTTTTCTACCAATACCATGCCGTTTTTATCACTTGTTTTGTAGTGTAACTTGAATTCAGATTTTGTTATGCCTCCTGCTTTGCCCTTGTTGCCCAGGATAGCTTTTGCAATTATGGGTCTCTTCTGGTTCTATACAGATTTAAAGTTTGTTTTCTCAGGTCTATGAGGAATGCGGTTGGCATCTGATTGGGACTGCATTGAATCTACATAGCAGTTTGGGGAGTGTGGCCATTTTGACAATACTAGTTCTGCCTAACCAAGAGCAAGGAACATCTTTCCATTTTCTGATATCTTCAGCCTCCTTTTTCCAAGCAGTATAATTTTTGCTGTAAAGATCATTCATCTCCTTGGTTATGTTAATTCCTAGATATATTTTTTTATGCCATTGTGAATGGTATTGTTTTCCTAATTTCTTTCTCATTAATTTCATTACAAATACTGTTGATTTTTTATGTGTTGATTTTGTATCTTGCTACATTGTTGAAAATGGTTACTAATTCTAAGAGGTTTTTTGAAATTCATTGGGTCTCCTATATTTTATTTTCTGCAAACAATGATAATGTGACTTCTTCCTTTCCTATATGTATCTCCTTTATTTCCTTCTCTTGCCTGATTGGTGTGGCTGTTTTAAGTTGAACAAAAGGGATGATAGTGGGTATCCTTGTCTTATTCCTGATTTTGGAGGGAAATTTTTCAATTTTTCACCATTTAATATGATGTTGACCATTGGTTTGTTTATAATAAATAGCTTTTATAAGATTCAAGTAAGATCCCTCTATACCTAATTATTTCAAAATTTGTGTCATAAAGTGGTGTTGGATTTTGTCAAAACCCTTTTTTGCATCAGTTGATGTTGTCATGTGGTTTTTGTCTTTGCTTCTGTTCATGTGGTGTATTACATTTATTTATTTGTGTATGTTGAATCATCCTTGGAGCTCTGGAATGAAACCTACTTGGTAATGATGTATAATCCTTTTGATTATTTGTTGCATTCTATTTGACAGTATCTTGCTGAGGACCTTTCCATCTGTGTTCATTAAGAAAATGATTGGCCTGCAACTTTGTTAGTTGGATCTTTGTGTGGTTTTGAGATCAGAATGATGCTGGCTTCCAGAAATAAGATTGGAAACACTCCTTCCCTTTTAATTTCATTGAAGATTTTGAGGAGTATTGGTCATATATACTCCTTAAAGGTTCTACAGAATTCAGTAGTAAATCCGTCAGGTCCTGGGCTTTCTCAATATGCCACTATCACAGAGAGAGATGAATTAAATGAAATATCAGTAGTGAAATACCAGAGCTGAAGTACACCCTTGAAGAAAACAGACTTAATAGATATCTGTAGAGTGTTCTACTCTACTACAATAGAGTACACATTCTTTTTTTATTTTTTGGTACCAGGGATTCAATTCAGGACCTTCCACTTGCAAGGTAAGCGACAGAACTGAGCTAAATCTCCAGCCCTAATAGAGCACATATATTGAACTTTCTCCAAAATGGATCATATACTTGTCCACACAGTCTGCTTAAAAACATAAAAGAATCAAAATAACTCCATATTTACTATCAGACCACTGTGCAATGAAAATAGAAATCAACCCGGGAAAAAGCAAATTTAGAAGCACTTGGAAACTTAATAGCATACTCGTGTACACTTAGTGAGTCATGGAAGAAATTAAACATTTTCTGGAAGCAAATGTGTTCAACCTATACAACACAGTGGAACCCATGATATATAATGAAAGCAGTCCAAGGAGGGAAGTTCATTGCAATCAATGCTTATATTAGAGAAACTGAGCTCAAATAATCTGAGGAAACTCATGAGACATGAGAAACAAGAAGTCATGCCCAAACCAAAATTGAGGAGTATCATAGACATCAGAGAGGAAATTAGTGAAATTAAGACTCCCCCAGAAAAACCCAATACAAAGAATCAATAATTGAAGAGCCGGTCCTTAAAATACATAACCCCTTAGGAAAAATTAACAAAAGGAGAGAAAAGACTCCCATCAATGTAACTAGAGGTGAAAAGGTGAAACTACAGCAGGCATGGTAGAAATCCAGAGGACAGTTGGTGACTACTACGATGAAAATCATGTTCCAACAAACTGGACACATCCTAAAGAAAGGGACCGATTCCTAGACATTTACAAATTACCAAAACTAAACCAACAAGACATAAAAATATTGAACTACCCAATAACAAGCAATGAAACTGAGGCAATGAAACCCCACCATTTTCTGTTGGACACTTACTTAGCGTTCAGCAAACAATTCACATTTGAATTCTAAATGGGAAATGGGAAAGACAAGGGCCAGTCTTTGACTGTCTGCGGGTATCTGTCTCTGCCCAGAATTCAGCCTGTAGACAGGAGAGGAACTGCACCCTGGATGGCTACATAGGGTGTGAAGAGGCCCCAGATTGAAGTTTTCTGGGTTCTCATGTTCCCCTGACTCACTACTGAGCATTGAACCACCCTGGGCTTGCATGGGCACAGTGACTGTTATGCAACCTCAGGAATGTGTTTAACCTTCGGAGTGTGAGTTCCTTTGGGAACTGCAGTGAAGCAGGCTTCTTCCTTGACCTGCTTCTCTTTTGTTTTGCAGCAAGTTATCTGTATAAAATAAAATTTACTTCAAGAACTTATTTTCATGATTTAATGATTTGCTTAGTTAAAAACAGAGTGGAAAATTGATAGCATCTGAAAAAGCAAAGGAAATTTTAGAAGTAAATGATCTGTTTTACATTTGCCATAAATGTAAATAAAGATCCACAGAATCATGATTTGGGTGAACAAGCCAGCTATGGTTACTTCCAGTGCATCTTTCTGACTTCATCTCAATGCACCCAAAACTGGCCACAGGATAGATTTTTTTGACAGCTCTTTGTATCTTAACAGTCTCATCCAAACCTCAGCACATTTTTGTTGAATCAGTGCTAGACCAGTGTATCATTTTTGCATAATTTTGTTTTAAATCTATGTTTTTATCCTCATCAGTGTCAGCATAATAAGCACTCCTCTTCAGATAGGGATAGCACACCAGATATCTAGACATTGATCAGCTCTGATATATGTCCTCTTTCTGTCTTTTTGATCTGTTCTCCTAATCACCAGCATGTATTCTGACCATGGCTTGCTGGGTGTCTGAAGGTCTCATATTTGCAACTGTGCTGCTTTCTATCTTGCTGCCCAATCTGTGAATTATGTTTCACCTTTCTATATTTGTAGACAAATATATAAATATGTACAGTCCTAATAGTAATTTACTATTTAAATGTTTTACAATAAATTTTACTTTGAAAATTTTACATTTAACAACAATAGCAATTAAATATCCTGGGAATACTCAGCAAGTTTCATAACTGGCCCTTGGGCAGTGGATGAAAGTATCCAGGTAACACCCATGTGACTCATCTCTTTCTTCCCTTTTTGATGACCACTTTCCTACCTTGGCGACTTTTCTTAAGTTTACTGTGTGTCATTTTCTACAGTGTTCTTTTATTTTCCCACCCCTTGAAATTTTCAACAAGTATTATGGAAATTACACAGAGAAACATTTTTTTGTTTTGTTTTTTTGTCTTGTTATTCACAAGTGCTGGTATGTGAGTCAGGGGCAAGGTACTTACCCATCCATTCCATTGCTCAGGTAGTTCAGAATTTTTCAATTTTACTTTTTATTTTTGTGAAGAGAATCACATCTGTCTCCAGGAACAATAGCACAACATACTGTCTAGACATTGAAATAAAGTCATTCCTCTGTAGGTTTTGGTAAACTCCATAGTACAGAAAATGAATGTGGAACGTATCAACTGATCTTCCATTCTTGCATAAATCTACTTATTTATTGCATTCTTCCACACTTCCATTGTCTGGCAGTTTCCTCAACCAAGGTTGTGGATCTTGTTTTATATTTGGTGTTTTCTCTTAGTTTAGATATGTTTTCATCATATTTAAGATTTGTATTCATTGATTTTTACACTGTACACAAAATCTTTATATTGTATACACTGCATTGTTGTCTTATTTACCTCCCAAGGCTTTTATAGATTTTAATTTCTCTAATTCTGACAGCTTCTTGATTTCTTCTGAGGAAACATTCTTTTCATATCTAAAAGGTATTTCCCTATGAATTCTCAAGGTGTTCACGTTTATATTTCCCATTTTAATATGTAACTTAATTATTGTTCATAGAAGACTATACAGCATATACAGATTTCATAGTAGTTACCTGTTTCTCCCTGATCATATATGAAACAGATTGTGACTTCTTCCAGGGTTGTACAATACCAACTATCTCCTGAAGCAATATCCTATTTACACGTGGACCCATTGAAGATTGTCATCTTTCCTGTGATTCACTTGTCATTCTGTCTCATAATACTATAATGTCCTGAATAGTGGATTTTGAATGTCTTACGTATATTACACAAGCTGTCACCTTCCTATTTACAAGGTATTGAACATTGTTAGACTTTTATTATACTAAACAGCTGTAATTTTTGATGACAGTTTTTTTGAAGCTTTTCTTTTATTATTAGTGGCTAATAACTTTTAAATATATATATGAGTGGTTACCACTTGGTGTCACTAAGCTATAAGATAAATATGCTATCTTCCCCTAATTTCACTATCCTTAGACATCCTCCACTAAAACTTTTTCATTAGTGTTTTTAATTATTATTCACAATCTTAATGTTTAATTAAGGTTTTCTCTACAAAACCAAACTCAAGTTTCAAAGTTCTAAGTAAAATGAAAGGACTCAATTCCATAAAAATAAAATTTGAGTCCATTAAAGCATTTCATTAGATATTCATTTGCCTTGGTGTTTTATGTAGCTCAGGTGATCCAGCAGGATATTCTGCACTCCTATTCTTCTGTTGCTTTAGCAATGAATTGCAGTGCTGTGTGTGATAATGTATGATTGGAGAGTAAGGGTTTGCTGGTCAAGACATGGACAATATTTGAGAGATTCAACCTTAATTCAGATTTTTATGAATGCAGTTGAGATGTTCCTAGCTGTGAGTCTCAACTTTCTTCCTGAAAATACTGTGTATTTGTGATTTTTTAGGAGGCAGTGTCCTTTGAGGATGTGACTGTGACCTTCACCATAGAGGAGTGGGTTTTGTTGAATCCATCCCAAAAGAAGCTCTACAGAGATGTAATGTGGGAAACCTTTAGAAACATGGCTGCTATAGGTAATGATGATGTCATTTTCTAATTTATACACTCAAAATTAGTTTTTGCCCACTGGTGCAGTCTTATTAATTAGAATGTGAAAACATTTTGATGACTATCTAGACCTGGCAACTTTATACTGTGAATCTGACTGGAATCTACAATTTTTATATAACAATATATTGACTCATTATATTTCTGTATTTACAATTCAGGAAGAAACTGGATGAACCAGCAAATTAAAGAGTACAAAAATTTTTGGAGCGATCTAAGGTAATTTGTACTTACAAGATAAAAGAATGTTCCTCAAGAGTCAGAGTGAGAGCAGAATATTAAAACCAGGCTAACAGTACAAACGATGCCATATTCAAATTTATTTAATTTCACAAACATTCTGGAAATATGTATACAGTTTGAGTACCTATAATCTGACATTTGAATATCTGAAATCCAGTTTTGGAAACTGAGGTATACTGATTTATGCAATAAATGACATGGTCTGATATATCAGTGTATAAAACTGTTTCTTCTATGATCAACATCATGAAAATGTATGAAATTGCATTTAGACATTAGGTATATGCATATATGAAATGAAAAAATTTAGTTTGACAGGTAACCAACTTCAGAATATCTAATTATGTATACATGTATATATGAGACATTCATTATGTACAAAATTGCTGTCCTTGTGGCAGTATTCAAAATTCAAATCAATGGTAGTGTTTGATAAACCTGTTTTTAAGCCATCCTACAGATCAAGTCCATTTATGTTTTAAAATTCTTAGAAGTCATTCTCCTATTGCTGTTTGTGGGAATGTAAAGTACAACCACTTTGAAAATCAATATGTAGGTTTTTCAAAAAGTAAAAATAGAAATTCTACTTGATACAGCTATCCATCTCTTGGGTGTATTCCCAAGAAAGAGTTAAAATCATAGTGATACATGCCTACACATGATCAAAGCAGCACAATTTTCAATAGCTAAGTTCTAGAAATAGCCTAGATGTCCACCAATAGATGCACATATAAGGAAAATTTTGGATAGACTCACCATGGCAATGCATGCTTATAAACCCACCATGCTGGGAAGCACAGGGAGGAGGATGCCAAGTTGAAGCTCAGCCAGACCTACTTAATAATTGATAAGAAACTTTCACAAAATAAATTTTAAAAGCTGGAGGTATAATTCAGTGCCAAAACCATGAATTTTATTCTCAGCACAGGAAGAAAAAAAAAATCAAAAAGAAATCATGCCATATATTCAACCATATAAAGAAGTATGAAATCACCATCCCATAAAGTTAAGTGAAACAAATGTCCTGGAAAATCAATAAGAGTAATGTGATCCTTTTTATTTTTTATTTTTTTTAACAGAAGTGAAGAGGTAGAAAAATACTATGAATATAAAGATTGGAATCAACATGAAGAAATATTCCTTTGGACTTCAGATACTAAAGTGAACATAAAAAAACCTGGTTTCAAACCAGCAGAAAGCCTTCCTTGTAGAAGGCCCTTGACTGGTCATGTATCACTAAATGCACCCACCATAGCTCACACAGGACTGAAACCATACGAGTCTGAAAGATTCAAAGAGAAGCTGCATAAATGTAATGAACATGGGAAAACCGTCAGTGAATTCCAGTTCTTTCAAAAGCATGAAAGTATAAACCCTACAGAGAAACCATATGAACATATGCAATGTAAGAAAACCTACTGTGATTCCAGTGAAAGAACTCATGCTGGGGAAAAGCCCCTTGTCTGTAAGAAAGGTGTGAAAGCCTCCAAAACACCCAATTATGTTCAGATTCCTGAAAGAAATCACAGTGGAGTGAGTCCCCATGTATGTAAACAGTGTGGAAAAGCTTTTATTTCTTTCCACTATATTCAAAGACATGAAAAAACACATACCAGAGAGAAGTCTTATGTATGTAAGGAATGTGGGAAAGCATTTGTTCATAGTAATTCCTTTTGCAAACATAAAAGAATTCACACTGGGGAGAAACCCTATGTATGCGAAGAGTGTGGGAAAGGATTTATCACACGAAGTTATTTTCAAAGACATGAAAGGATACATACTGGGGAGAAACCCTATGTATGTAAGCAATGTGGGAAAGCCTTTAGTATGCATAGTAATTGTCAAATACATGAAAGAATTCACACTGGGGAAAAACCCTATGTGTGTAAGCAATGTGGGAAAGCTTTCATTACATCCTGGCATTGTCAAAGACATGAAAGGATACATACTGGGGATAAACCCTATGTATGTAAGCAATGTGGAAAAGCCTTCAGCATACATAGTAATTGTCAAATACATGAAAGAATTCACACTGGGGAAAAACCCTATGTATGTAAGTTGTGTGGGAAAGCTTTCACCAGACATTATGATTGTCAAATACATGAAAGAAATCACACTGGGGAGAAACCCTATATATGTAAGCAATGTGGGAAAGCCTTTAGTACACACAGTAATTGTCAAAAACATGAAAGAAGGCATACTGGGGAGAAACCTTATGTATGTAAGCAGTGTGGGAAAGCATTCAGTACACATAGTCATTGTCAGAAACATGAGCAAAATCAGACTCGTGAGAAAACCTATAGATGTAAGCAATGTGAGAAAACCTTCTGTTCTAAGTGTTTACTGTGTGAACATAAAAAATTTCACACTGCAGAGAAACCGTATGTATGTAAGCAATGTGGGAAAGCCTTTAGCAGACATTATGATTGTCAAATACATGAAAGAAGTCACACTGGAGAAAAACCCTATGTATGTAAGCAGTGTGGGAAAGCTTTTACCACACAAGGTCATTGTCAAAGGCATGAAAGAACTCACACTGGGGAGAAACCTTATATATGTAAGCAATGTGGAAAAGCCTTCAGCAGACAAGGTACTTGTCAAATACATGAAAGGATTCACACTGGGGAGAAACCTTATGTATGTAAGCAGTGTGGAAAAGCTTTCAGCAGGCATAGTGATTGTCAAATACATAAAAGAACTCACACTGGGGAGAAACCCTATGTATGTAAGCAATGTGGGAAAGCATTTGCTGATAACAGTTCATTTTATAGACATAAAAGAACTCACACTGGGGAGAAACCTTATGCATGTAAGCAGTGTGAGAAAGCATTCAGTACACGCAGTGATTGTCAAATTCATGAAAGAAGTCACAAAGGGGAAAAACCCTATGTATGTAAGCAATGTGGGAAAGCATTCAGTACAAACAAGTATTGTCAAATACATGAAAGAGGTCACACTGGGGAGAAATTGTATGTATCCAAGCCTATTTTGAAAATTCTGTAAAATTTTCTCGTAGTAGAGACTTGTAGAAATAAGTAATATAAAATGTTTGATGTCAGTTATATCATTGTAGTTTTGCTCACTTTTTCTTTCACACCAGTGCCATTAGTATATGCATAAAATTTTATGTTTTAACCTTCCAAATGTTACTTCTCATGTTTATATTTTCATAACTTCCAATTTGGTGGTAATTTTCCCATCAGCTGTACCAAAAAATAAACCATACTGCTGTGAGTGCCCCATTGCCACAGACCAGCAGGACCCTAATGTTTTTTAAATAGTATATCGTGAACTATAGTATTATATCAGTCAAGTAGTATAAATTATGGTGTAACTTGTCAGCAACAATATTTTCAAAGGAATTTTTGTCAGCATTGGAATTGTTTTGAGGACAATGGTTGCTGTGGGATGTAACAAGGCAGATGCCTTTATTCTCTGATGCTGTGAATGCCATTCTATCTTTGGTAATCATTTTTGCCTAAAAACCTGAAATAATGACATGAAGAAAAGCCTAATTCATGAGAGGTATCAGTCAGTTTAGTAAAGAGAGAAAATTTACCAATTTGATTCAAATTGTTGTTTTACTTGTTTTAGATATAAATTTAGACAATGCTCTTTTAAAATTATCTATGAGGACTGCTCTCTGATGACTGAGATATGTGACATTCTTTCAGTCACATAGACTTGACCAAGCTGTAAGCTTATGGCCAACTCTGAACTCCCTGACTTCTATTTTTCCTTCCTTACATTTAAACATTGAAAAATTTTATGTTTTGAATAGCAATGCTCATGAATCCAGAAACTGCTTATTTTCTCATGAGATGACATTGTGATGAACTTACAGTAACATGAAAACATAATGAGCAATGCATTAATTATCCATAATGTAGTGAACATTATACTAGCTTGTCGTGGCCTTAATTATGCTCAGGCACATAAACTAGTCGTGAATTGGGTAATATTATCTAAACATGTCTGCTTTATACCACCACGTGAAATATCTGATGTAATTCATGGAATATAATGCAGTGCAGAGCACACTATCAATTTTGAAACACTGAAACGTGTATAACTTCATTGCAGTAAACTTCACCAGGAGGATAGGTAGTATATATTGCTATTGGTTTTCCAAGTGGTGATGGAATGTTTAAAATAGAAGACACTATCCTGAGCAAATTAACATTCCTACCATTTTATCACCAATAAAATCTTGCTGGTCCTGGTGGTACATTCCTGTAATCCTACCCACTCAGGAGACAGGTGAGAGGAAAATAAAATTGAGGCCAGCCTGGACAACTTAGTGAGACACTGTCTCCAAATAAATATGAAAGGTCTAATGATGTAGCTCAATGCTTTAGTACTCTTTGGTTTTTATTCCTCAGTACCAAAGTTATTTTAATACAGTTACATCCATGTTTGTCTTTTTCTCTCTTAAACTATGAAAGTCCAAGCCATGGGCTGGGGATTTAGCTCAGTGGCACCACGCCTGCCTCCCTTGCACAAGGACCTGAATTCAATCCCCCATAGAAAAGAAAAAAAAAGTCCAAGCCAGTTGTTCTGGCACATTTTAGTCCCAGCTTCTGGAGAATCTGAGACAGGATGGTCATGAATTTGAAGCCAACCTGGGCAACTTAGCTAGATCCCTTAGCAAACTATACATTTGTTCTCTTTATATCTGCATTTCAAGTTAAAGGAAACAAGTTTAGGTTCAGACCTAAACCTAGGATCAGATAAAGAAAACATCACTATCTCAAGTCAAGATTTCATTGCTCAGGAAATTTTTTTTTTCCCAAAGCAATAAGGAACTTTTTATTCTGAACAATTTTAGTAAGACATTTGCAGGGCAAATATGCAATAATAAATTTTATTCTGAATAACAGTGCTGAATGATAATTACCTGAATGTTTTAGTATTTTTCACAAGTTAAAAGAGCCCTTTCTGTGGCATTAACAAATCTAAGAAAGAAAGAAAAAGGAAGGAAGAATGAAAAAAGGAAGACAATGCTAACTTTCAGTGCAGGAACAGGAAGTAGTACTGTAACCTTTTGTGTTTAGGATGACAAATAATTGAGACCACAGTAATTCATGCAAGTTATCTTTAAGGTATACATAAGTTCAAAGAAAGAACACTGTTAGTAACCTTTGATACTATGGCAGCAAACTGCATACTGAAATACCTTAATTAGCCTAGATGCCTAGATCTGGCTTGGCAAGCATCATGCCACTGACATATGCTTTAGCTCTTTTTGTAACAAAAAGTGATTTGCAGTTCAGTGACTGAGTATTACAGTGTGATCTGTTAAGCTGTGTGATAAACTGAGGTTAAATTTAAGCAAATTCTCTACACCTGGTCACACTATCGGCACAAGCAGGACAATGCTGGAACTAAAGTCTTCCTTTTACTGTGTGATACATTAGGATGACAGACCTAAATTTCAACTGGGTTAATGAGTTAGAATAGATTTGTTTCCCAAATTTAGCACTCAAAAGTTTCTGTGGATTAGAGAAACTTGAGATGTGAAAGAAAAATAAACAAAAAATAAAAGCTTGAGCTCAGCTAACCCCCAGCTCTAAAAATTGTCATGCTACAAGAGTATTTGCATAAAATGAACTCTGTAACAAACTTAAGAAAACAGTGTTTTAAATTGAAGTTAACCAACTGCTGCATAGAAAATACGCTAACATACCACAGTCAAGTTTAAGCTGGTACACAGAAAAGATGAAGCACTTACAGTAATTGCAAATGGTAGCAACAAGTCCATAAGGTTTGTAAGACCTAGCATGGGTTTGTAAGGGGGGAAAACTGTAGTAGAAATGGTTAGGGGGGAAAAGGAAATGGAAAAACTTGGAGAAGAGAAGGTAGAAGGAAGAGGAAAAAAATGTATAAAATTCACAAGCCAGTAAAGTATAAAGATACCACTGAAAAACACTTAACTCTGTCCCAAACACCCAACAGCAAACAAAACCAGAATTGTACGCCTTTGGCAGACAATTTTAGATGTTTGGCTATGATATTACAGTTCTTAATAATTTGCAAACTATGTTATATGCTATATTTATATTAAATACTGGGAAACCAGTCCTGTAAGTTTGATGGTTGTAATGCATTAGCCAATGGGACCATGATGATATCAAGCTAAATGAATGCTGGTGTTATCACAACAGTGCTCGTTTATGAAACAACTGTTAACAATTTGTGCTTTAACAGTGCTAAAACACAGTCGAATAATCATCTATGAAGTGAAACAAAGGTCTCCAGCTTTTCTGGGATACACCCTTTATAATATATTGTATGATTCATGAGGACACAAGCAGCAAGACACTGCAATGTGGTATGATTTATGGGCGGGATCAAATTTTTAGCTATTTCCTCCTCATCCAGTAAGTTATTAGCAGTTTGTGCAAGTTTGTGGCATCAAAATGTGCACCTGATTTAATAAGGAGATTCATGATGTCTGGATGGTTGTTCAGAGCAGCGATATATAGGGGACTATTGTCATCGGAGTCTCTGATGTTCACATTAGCACCACATTCTATCAATATTGCAGTAACTTGCAGAGATGGAACTTTGCAAACTGGGTACTGCCCTACACATGTAGTATTCTTGTCCACAGCAAGATGAAGAGGGCTGAAGTTATTCTTTCCTCTTGGATGCAACTTAAGAAACCTGTAGTCTGCTTTTTAAAATGGTCCTGTTCTAGAGTACAAGGAACTTTTCCTAACAAGCAGATTAAATGCAAAATGATGGAAAGAGCCTTATTTAACTGTAATGGGTCAGCTGGACAGTCTGTTTGATAGCTTGCTCAATTTCAAGCACGCTTTTGCACAGTATACCCATAATATCAAACATAACAGTAGTACCGAACAGGCCTCTCGCCCTATCCTGCAGTATAAAGAACAGTTCTGCAAAAGATAATAAGCTGCTGGCAGTCATTGGGCTTAAAGGATCCAAATTATTCTGCTGTATATCCAAAGCGTACTTCCATAGGTTGATGCATCGTTTGAAATTTCTAGAGTCTGCATAGACAGCTCCATGATATCTAATATAGTAAGAGATATTAGGATGAAAAGGACCAAGAATACGTTCTCTAATTAATAGTGCCTGCATTCTCATTTCACCTGGATCAGCAAAAAGACCTTCTGGCTCTTCCCACTATTTACCCCCTTGGCATAATCATAAGCCATTATTAGTGTGTGTGATACTGGCTTACTAATTATGTCAGGTCTACCACTGTACCTCATGTTCATTGCCTTTTTCCAGTATTTCAAGGCCCCAACCAGATCTCTTTCTGTCTACAAAAGCGGCTCCTAGAAGCTCCAGAGCATTTTACACTGTCTTGCTGGTCTGTGCATGGTGCATCCAAAAATCCAGTGTTTGTGTGACTAGTCATGCTTGCTGAGAGAAGGGCAGTCATGCCATGACCGTCCTTTTCCATCTTGGCACAGTACATAAGCATCTTCGTGATGTCCAGATTGCCATATTCTGCACAATCACGCCATGCTGTATTACCTTTAACACTTTTCCGGGTAACATCTGCCCCCTTTTCAAGTAAATACTGAGCAATCTCTTTATGTCCTTTGTAACACGAAATCATCAAGCACGTATGTCCCTGCTGGTTTGACACTTCCAAATCAGCTTTGTGTTCTACAAGGAACGTCACAGATTCCAAATGGCCATTGAAACATGCTGCTCAAAGAGGAGTCGAATTGGTCAAAGCGGTGTTGTTGACAGATGCTCCATGATTTAACAAAGACCGGACCACACTCAGATGTCCCGCTGCAGAAGCAGCCCATAAAGGGGGAGCGCTCTCAATGGTTTCACCATCAAAATTGAGCCCCCAACTTCTATGGAGGCACTGCACTGCTCCAGGAGGAATTCCACCATGTCCAGGTGCCCATACCTGGCAGCCATCAAGAGCGGCCTGGCCCCGTTTGCTTTTTCAGAGATCAAGGAGGAAGCTTCCTCTTTGGATCTGCTTGCCAACAACTCAGTAAGAAGCTGCAGTTTGCCATCCCATGTTGCATTAAACACTGCTGTCTTTACATCCATTCATGTCCAGCTGAGAGGCTGTGCTTTATTCATCCTTCAAAGCAAATCTCCAGCTTAGCTATCAATGCAGCCAAGTCACTGAACCCCAGAATGGATGTAAAACCACAGGGATATGTTTTTCTCCATTGCCTTCCAACACCAGACAACCAGAGTGCCAAACTGCCTGGCCGGCCGGATGCTCCCCACCGCCCTCCCAGTCAGCTGGGCTGCAGCAGCGCCAAGGCAGATGGAGTAACCATAACCCACTGCGGGCGGGGGCAGGCCAGCGTGCCATTGGGCCAGGAAGGGGCAGCCGCCGCCCCAGCAACAGCCTAGGGTGGGGCGGGGCTCAGGAAATATTTTTTCCTTGTAATATTTGTGGAGCACTCATGCCTGCATCATAAACTTTTTAAAAAAGTAAACAGTGATGAGTTATCTACTCATTCCATGTTCTGAATATTGAGGCATGAAAATACTATTTTTTGCAATGCTGTTATTGGTTTGTTAGAAAATAAGGTAGGAAGGCTGGGGATTTAGCTCAGTGGTTCTGCCACCTGCCTCGCAAGCCAAGAGTCCTGAGTTTGATCCCCGTGCCAAAAAAAAAAAAAAAAAAAAAAAAATCTTGCTCAAGAAAGAACAGCTTTCATTAAGAATTCAAAAAACAACAAAGATTCATGAAGCTATGGGGGAAAACTGAACCATTCTACACTGTTGGTGGGAATGTAAACTAGTTCAACCACTATGGAAATCAGTGTAGAAATGATTCAAAACACTGAAAATTGTAATTCCATTCAATAGAATGATTCCTTTCCTGAGTATCTCTCAAAAGATTTAAAGACATCATATTTCAGTGACATGGACAAATCCAAATTTACAGCAGCACAACTCATAATAGCTGAATCTTAGAAATGACCTATATGCCTATCAACAAAGAACAAAGAAATGGAAAGAAATGTATATATAAACAATGGAGTACTCCACTTTAAATAAGGGTAAATTCGAGTTATTTGTAGAAAAATGGATTTTCAGCCCATGATAACTGGTTCTACTGCCTTTGAATCTATGGGGAAGGAACATGGTGGAAGAAACCTGCTCATTTCATAGCATTAATCCCTTGATAAAGTTAGAGTTCTTATTATCCAATTACTTCCTCAAAGACCATTAGTTGTCAAATAACTCTATGGCACATTGATTTGTAGGGGACATTTAAAACAATTACATTAATTGAGGTGTGCAGTGAGACCTTAACAGTTTGAGACACTTCCTCATTCAATGGGGCAGCAGGAAGAGTTGACATACTCAATGTGAGGCATGTTTAATTCCTTTTTATGATGACAGCTGAATGCATTATGTTTACTTACCTACAAAGACTTCAATCTCAATTTGCTGTCCCTCAGTATCACTGATATATATCAACTCAGCAGCTCTTATAGAAAAGCTGGAAGAAGTAATTACTTTGTGGTTTACTAAAAAACAACCAAAATCTGTGCTTCTCAGTATTGAGTAGTTTTGTTCATGTGGGTATTAACATATTACATAATTCTTAGTGCTGCACTTCATGGCTCTTGTTCTCCCAAGTGTTCCTTTCATCTTACAGAGAAAGACAAGCATAGAGAACCAGGCCTTTGCCTAACCCACATGCCTCATAGTGATCAGATAGATACATGTCTGCATGTTGCCTCAGCTCCATCACAAATATGAAACTCAGAAGGCTTACATTTAAAAAATGATTAAATAATTACTCAGCAGGATCATGGAAGATATAACTAAACAGATAATAGAAGTAAAGTAATAACCACAATCATCCAGTAACTTTCAAAAGACACTAATAAAAAGCTACAAGAGCTAATCAAAATGACATAAAACATGAATAGTCAGTTTAGCAAAAATTAGCATCCATGCAAAGGTTTCAATCAGAAATCCAGGAGATTAAAAATTATATGGAAAGTATGCCCAGTAAAAGTGACCAATGTAAGGAAAGAATTTCAGAACTAGAACACAATGATGCCTTCAAGGACCAACTATTTAAAGACAACAACATAACATGAAAAATGGATTCAACAGTTTCAAGATGACACAAAGACTAATAGAAGAGTAACTAGAATAAGGGAAAAAATCAGAAGCCAAATGGTATTTTTTAAAAACCTGTTCAAAGAAATGGCAGAAAACTCCCCAAATATAACAAAAGAAATAAATGTATAGGTATATAAGGAATATAGAACCTTGAATAATCCAAACCAAAAGAGAATCTCTATGCACTATGCCACACTGAAAGTACCAGGAGCCCATCACAGGGAAAAAGGCTATTACAGGATGCCCTACCGAGGTGTGAGTCGCAGAGAACACGCCGAATCAGCCCGATGCACACAGGCGGGTCTGTGCACACCCTGCCGAGGTTCAGAGTCCCGCGGAAGACACTGAATCACCCTGCTGCAGACAGGCAGCCGCCTGGTTCCACAGTACAAAGACGCAGAGGACACCAGACCACCAGAAAAAGGTACAGAGTCCCGCTGTTCCCGGCCCAGAGGTAGGGCCTTCTGAGCTGTGGTCCCACTGCTCCTGGTCCAGAGGACGGGGCTTCCTGGTCATCATCACTCCCGCTGCTCCCGCCCAAGGAAAGGGGTTTTCGGCCACCTCCTGTCCCGCTGCTCCTGGCCCAGAGGAAGAGGCTTCCGGGCCACCATCCCTCCCACCGCTCCCAGCCCAGAGGGAGGGGCTTCTGAGCCACCATCCCACTGATCCTGGACTAAAGGGGCTTCCCAGCCACCATCCCTCCCACTGCTCCCAGCCCACAGGAAAGGGCTTTTGGGTCACCATCCCTACCGCTGCTCGTGGCCCCTGGCCCACTTCACCGAGCTCAGAGGAGGTAATCCATGCAGGTGCTAACAGCCCCCTGCCCCAGTCAAAATGAGAAAACATGTAAATAAGTCTCAAAACCAGACTTCCAGATCACCTACAGCAACCACAAAGGAAAA
>NW_004624739.1:34917711-34937532 GCF_000247695.1 Heterocephalus glaber | reverse complement strand
TCTTTACATTTGTAGGGTTTCTCTCCAGTATGAATTCTTTGGTGTTGATTAAGGGCTGAATTTTGATAAAAGACTCTGCCACAATCTTTACATTTGTAGGGTTTCTCTCCAGTATGAATTTTCTGGTGTTGATTAAGGGCTGAGTTTTGATAAAAGACTTTGCCACAATCTTTACATTGGAAGGGTTTCTCTCCAGTATGAATTTTCTGGTGCTTGGTAAGATTTGACCGCTGATTAAAAGCTTTGCCACATTCTTTACACTGGAATGGTTTCTCTCCAGTATGAATTCTCTGATGTTGATTAATAGTTGAGGAATATGTAAAGGCTTTGCCACACTGTTCACATTTGTAAGGCTTCTCTCCAGTATGAATTCTCTGGTGTCGAGTCAGTGTTGAGCAATATTTAAAGACTCTGTCACAATCTTTACATTTGTAAAGTTTCTTAAGGGTTGAGCTCTGATGAAAGGTTTTGTCACATTCTTTACATTTCCTGTGTTTCTCTCCAGTATGAATTCTCTGGTGTTTATGAAGGGCAGAATCATTAGCAAATGCTAAGTCTATAGACTTAGAAAGGTTGTGTTGAATATGGATACTTTGATGAATAGTAAGTTCTGAGCACTGGTCAAAGACTTTGCAACATTTATCACACTTGTAAATGTTTTTTTGAAAATGTGTACACTGATTCTTACTAGGGTTTGAGTCATGGTTTACGATTTTATAAATTTCTTTACATTGGCAAAGTTTCTGTCCAGTATAAATATCCTGGTAATTATTTAGAGTAGACCCCTCACAAGAGGCCTTCCCATGTTCATTATAGTTGTCATGAGTTTCCAAAAGATCTATATATGGGTTTTGCTTGAACACTAATGGGTGTGTAAACACCTTCTTGTATTTATTCAAACTGTACATTTTTGCACACAGTAGACATATTTGTTGATTATAGAATAATGAACTTCTCTTAAAGGATTTGTCAAATTGACAATATTTAGAACTTTGTTCATCCATTTTCAATCTCTTGTCTATAGAAATGCCTGAATGAAAATTTAATCCAACACTACCTTTGAAATTGTTCAAAAAGGTAATTGAACCACTGACTAGATCCAATTTTGGCTTTTCCAAATTTTCTTTGAGAGAAAGTTTATGTTTTATAATTGGATGTGAATTATTAGTTATAGAAACACGTTGGTCATTCAAAGTAAGCGGTAAAAATTCAAATATTTTCTGAGATGTTATGTGTTCTTTATCACTTTTGGCAGTAATATTTCTATTGTCTTTAGTTGTCACATATTGGTTACGTCCATTAAAACATGGATTCTCCCCTTCATACTCACCAACAATTTCCCAGTCTTTTCTTAAGTATAAATTGGTAATGCCACAATTTCCGTGTCTTTGATGCATCACTTTTTGGAATGAATGTTTTATGCCTTGCTGTGATGAAAATCCTTGGGTATAAGACATAACTGAAAAAAACCCAACAAATTATCTCATTTATTAGACTCAGGTCAATGTATCTTGCAGATATAATAAAATTACACCAAGGTGAATACTTCAGTAGGATAATATAATAGTACATGATAGGTCTCCCACTACCTCAGCAGGTATTATGTATAGTAGCTGCCCTCTTCCTATTGTGCCTTGCCCCCTCCCCTGTGTGACATCATGCCAAGATGGTTGCTCCCACCAAAGAATAAACCCTTCTTCCCAGTATGCCCCTGTTCCCGCCTAGAAAGTAACCTAATACTCACCTCCTACCACCTAGTGACGTCACGGGCTCCTCCATTCCCTAGTCACTACCTCACTCAACCCCACCTCAGCCCCTACAAACCCCACCCCAGTCTCTATAAAAGACTCTAATAAAGGTTTGTTGTGGCCTGGTCTGGTCTTGGTCTTCGGCCCTTTTACCTGACACTATACACAAGGTCCTCACTTCCCCACAGATATATAAACTGAACAACAAAATGTTGACCAGATTACCCTTGTGAGAATTCTGAAAACCAGTTAAAAGTTCACAGTATTCCAGTTTAGCACAACTTTAAGGAGAGTCACATACTTGTAGAAATGAAATTTACTAATAAAAGTTAACCTTGTCAACCAAAAATCTTCCTTCTCCCTATATAGCATTGGATAATTATGAAAAAACTCTCAACACTTTAATTCTCCCTTAGGGAACACAGAGAAGAATGTAACATATGGACACATTTCTGGCTTTCATGGGAGTTGCAGTAAAACTGATGTCTATCTACGTTTAACTGCAGGGTAGGTGATAACAGGTATATAGTGTATGACAATTCAGGTCATTTAAGACTAAATCTAATTTTAAGAGTAGGAAAATGAGGACAGTAACAAAAATTATCAACAGGTATAGAAAAGAACATAGCATCTCAACAAATATGCAGAAAAAGAAATATGCATTCCTCATAAATACCTTAATTATACTCACCATATTAGACTATATCTACTGCATTTTTAAAGTTTTGTTATCTAAAATTTTGTAACTGTTGACCAATATCATCCCAACCCCTCCAGCAAAAATTATAAGCCCTGAAAACCTTTTTTCATTCTATAAGAAAAAAACTATCTTAGATAGATATCTTTACATATAATTGAGATTTACAATAACTGACTGCACTGGGCATAGTTCAATCATTATAAATTATAAAGGCATGCTTTACTACATCAAATGGCAAAATTGTCTCTTTTTATGGCTGCATGGTAATTCGTAGTATGTGTGTATATATGTTCTTATTCATTCATTCATTGAAAAGAACTTTGATTCCATTTCATGCTCATTATGAATAATGGTGCACTGAACTTTGCATGATAGATATATTTTCAACAAAGTGACTTGCTTTCTTTTAGCTGCAGATTTTGTATTGTTGAATCATATGATTGTTTTCCTTTTTGTTGTTGTTCCTGAGGATCAGACCCAGGGACTTTTTTTGCATGTTAAGCAAATGTTCCACAACTGAACTATATCCCCAGCCATACTTAGAATCTTTTGAGCAACTTTCATATTGTTTTCCATAATGATTGTATTAATATACAATAGGCTGGTTAAGTACACAATTCTTAACAAAAGTTAACCCAGCATAACAAAGAGTGGGAAAAAACATTGGCCACTCAATGGAACAAAATAAGACAGTAGAAATTGGTGCTGAGGAAAAAGATATTTATGACTTGTCTAAAAATTTCAAAACAATCATTTGAAGGATAATTAGCTAAACAAGAACAGAAGACTAAAGGAAATCAAGAAAATGATAACATCAACAGATAAAAATTTCAAATAAAAAAAGGAGAAATGGTGTAGTTGAGAATTCATTATGTAACAATGCCTCAGACATTCTTAAATATGAGGAAGAAAAAAGACATTTAAATTCAAGTAGCTCAATCCAGCACTTGGGAGACTGGGGCAGAAGGACTGGCATGAGTTCAAGGCCACCCTGAATGGCATAATGAGACCCTGTCTGAAAACAACAGCAACAAAAGATGAAATTGTCAATACTCATGGTATACAGGGTAAAACTGGGGGAAAAAAAACTGATGTGAGGGAACCTACTCTAAAAATTGAAACACAGAAAATAAAATCACAAAAAAGAAAAAGAAAATTTATCCTTTTTTAATTCTCAAAAAACACTTTAAAAATTATTCTAGACAATGGAAATTTTTAGATGTGACTACATACCATAGTAAACAGCCATTTTGTTACAGTGGCATTCAGTATATGGCATAAAAATTTCACATTGTATCCATTCTAATCATGAAGTACTCTTTTTGCACAATTTAATAAATAATAAGGCAACTATTTTAAAGAATCATCTTTATGATGTCATTAATAAACTGCATTTGATTAACATAGAGGCCTTAAGATATGGGCACAGTTTTTCTGAGGGACCCACAACCAGTGAGAAGCCAGACCCTCACAAATGAAAGGACCTCGGCTGTCACTTCAATGTCCTAGGAAGTCACTGGAGGGAAAGGAGAAGCATTAGAGGCTTTAAGAGCATGATGAACAAAAGGCAGGAAATGTCCTTTTATAGTACAAGAGATAAACTTCAGCTTCTGAAATATCATTTCCACTAAAACTGAGCTTCTCAACCTACAGTTTAAAGCCTGAATTTCTCCCTGACCTTTGAAATGCTCATCTATGTTCTTTGCTTAATTCTTACGAACCTGAATGCATGGCTGCTGTATCTTGACTCTTCACAATCCAGGGTTCTTTGCTTTGCTCCAGAAGGGTTATCAGGTGTGGCTTAGAGACAGCTAGACCTGTTGATTGGAAGATGGAATATGACACTCGTCTTACATTCTCCCAATAACTGACATTTCTTTCCAATACTATAGTCAAAAGAGAAGAAATCATGTAAGATCCTCAAAAATGATTTCTCCAAATGTCTCCAAGCAGCCACTAAGACTATATAGAAAGCATTTCTAACATATTGCACTTCACTTTCAACTAATAAACAACACTATAAGGGAGAACTGAGCTTTAAATTAGAGGCAACAATATTTTCTGCCACAGGATTTCTACAATTATCACAATGTACATTAAAGATGGATAACACTTTAAGACAGGGGGACACAGAAGAATAAATGGCATGAAAAATTTTGTTTCTATACTGAGAGATCTCCATTGTTTTTCCTTTGAAAGTAGGAACTTGAAATTCATTCATAAAAGTCAGAAGCCCCCAGGAAGTATTCTTTAAAAAGGATGAGAATTAAACATTGATAGTTTATCAGGGTTCTGCAGGAAGTCAGACTCACCCAGGAAGATCAAGGTTCTGTAGTTCTCTAACATCACATCCCTGTACAGATTCTGCTGAGCAGGGTCCAGGCACTCCCACTCCTCTAAAGAGAGATCAATGACCACATCCTTGAATGTCAACAGTTCCTGAAATATTTCAAAAAATCACATTTATTCTGTGTTCATCAGCAAAGCTCTTGATTTGATCTACTATGAAACAAGAGTAAGGACTGCTGCAGACATAGGTGGAAAACCTAATTATTTGAATAGACAATGTATGATCTAATTTGGAGCTAAGAATATGCCATAAGATTTACAAAACCAGTGTAGGGACTACACTTTGATTAAATTTAAAACATAGGAAAGTACATTTTTGAGTGCTATTGTTTATATTTTATACAAGTTCTAAATTTTTCTCAGGTGAGAAAGTCATCATGCTAAGAAAGTACTTTTCAAATTTTAATGTTAAAACCATACATTTGAGATTTCATTTAAATGTATATTTTGATTCGGTCATTTAGAGAATGCTTTGGATGTCAGAATGTGTAGGAAGCTCACTTGTGATGCTAAGGTTGGTAGTTCAAAGAGATCACATTTTAGACAACAGAAAGGTAGAGCACCATAGAAGAATTGAGACATTAATTTGACAATGATTTTTACCATATTTTAACATTTTAATATATTAGCAAAAACATTAAGAAAATCTTTTTTAGGTGCAAGCTATTTAGATTTATCAAGTAAATCTAGTTAAATATGTTGTAAAGGGACAAAGTTGTATCAGATCTGAATACACAGAGATGGAACATCAGCAATGTCGTATCAGTGGCCACAAAGAAAACAAACACAAAAGATAAAATGAGGCAGAATCTTAACCTACTCCTGACAGGAGCATCAATTTTGTGTTAATTCCAACGTATGAATGTCTCCTGTGGTCTACAGCCTCATACAGTGTACAGTCTTTGCACAGCATGGTATTCACTTTCTTTTCATTGTTCTCCCTTTTTCAAAACTTTTCACCACTTTTTTTTCAAATGCAAGAAAATTTGAGAACCACGATTATTTGGGAAAAAAATAAAATTAACATTTTCAACAAATTAAAAGTATGTTAACTCAGACCACCCACACAGTGGTGGTTGGTAGGAAATACACTTGCCAGGTAGATGTCAGCTGGTGAGAAGTGGGAAGTGCAGTCTGCTGAGCAGAGATCAGCTGCTGGGCAGCAGACGAAACTGAAGCTGAGGCACACTGTACTTTTTAAAAACTGCTGTTTGACATTCTATCAAGGGAAGACACCAGTTGATTATAGATGCATGGTATTCTGGGCCCAGGATGCTTACACTGGAATTGGTGGTGGTACTCACCACTTCTCACCCAAATGTAGACCCATGGGCACAGCAAACTCTGCCCCATTCAGGCATTCAGAGTACATGCCACAAGCTGGATACTGGTCATCTATGCCTCTGAGTGTCCTAGCTAGAGAACTGTGGTACCCAAGACCCAAAACCTGGATCAACCCCAGGATAGGCAAGTGAGAGTCATCAAATGGCTCAAATTTTACCTGTAGCCCCTATTCCTGTATGCCTAAAACATCCTGAGATATTGGGTGTAAATCGAGCCCCACCACTGACACTTTCATCTTAGCCCTCTAAGTGATTCTGCCCATTTGAACATAGGCTAAGAAGGAATATTCTGGATGAAAAAGTATTCCACATTCTGCCTAATATTTGGCAGATGTCAACAGCAGAAATAATTTACATTTTCAATACCTCTTCAAGGGAAAAATCTTAGTCTTGTTTTTATTAGTTTTTTTCCTTCATTTCAATTGTGTTCTTTTGCTGTGTTTTCCCCAACTAATGTTTTTCCCCCACTGGTTAACATTTTATACATTTTAATATATTAAGTTTTGCTCCCTATTTCCTCTGTCCTTTTTCATGTTATCTGCTACCCTCCTCTTTTGCCTCTTATCTTATTGTCTCTTTTCCCTCTCTCTTTTAAAATATATTTTAGAAATAATTTTAATAGAATTACCGCATAACTTTTTAGTCTATTGTAATATTTCTCTTTCTTTCCTTAGCTTTCTGGAATTGTAGAAATCAATTTTATCAAGTTTTTAAACAAACTTATAGATTATTTTTAGTTGTTAATACTAATTATTAAATTCTCCTCTCAAAGCAGATCTGGGATTTGAACCTAACACCTTGAACATGTTGAGTGGGCTCTTTGACACAGATATATCGAGCATATCATAGGGAAAGATGCTTACTACAGGATTCTCACATAATAGTGGAAATGATACCCTTTCTCAACAGATGTGCAAATCTGAACTTAAAAATCTAAGAAAACAAGACAGTAACATATCACCAAAGAACTACACACCCAGAATACACACAACTGAATCCACAGATACATAAGCGTAGGAAAAGTCAAAGAGTTAAAGCTTGATTGTTAAAATGACTAATGAATTCAAAGATAAAAATAAACAGCTACACGAATTAAGGCAGGCAGTGCAAAGTGACAGAGTTGAAAATCAACATAAAAGGATCATTACCTTTTCTATATAACCGTAATGAACTCACTGAGAAAAGCAAACAATTCCAGTCTCAATCACTTTAAATAAAAACTAAACTACCAATGAATCAACCTAAAGAAAAAGGGAATCAACCTCTACAAAAAATTACAGAATGTTGAAGAAAGAAATTGAAGATGACAAACATAGATGGAAAGATCTCCCACATTCATGGATTAGCAAAATTAGTATTTTTACATGGCATATTAACAAAAATGATCTAAAGATTTAATATATCCCCTTTCTACAAAGCAATAATGTTCTTCAAAGCACTAAAAAAATCATAAAATTCACATACACAAAACAGCCACAATAGTCAAAATAATGCTGAAGAAAAAAGCACTGCTAAAAAACAGTTCAATATTTGATATAAATGTGTACTCTACACATTAGTATATAAAATCATAGTAATAAAATCAGCATTTTACTGGCATAAAAACAGACATGTAGACCAACAGAGTAGAAAGATGACAGAGAAAAAAAACACAGCTACAGCCATTTGAATTTTGACAAAGTATTCAACAATGTGGATTGGAGAAAAGACAGTTTAATAAATGCCACTCAGAAAAAGATAACCTATGTAGAATACTGAAACTGGATCTCAATCTCTCCCCCTCATAAAAATCAAATCAAAATAGATCAAAGACCTGAAAGTTTGAGACTGCTAGAAGAAAACATAAGGCAATGACTTTGTGAATGGGACTCCAACAGCACAGGAAATAATAGGAAGAATTTAAAAAAGAACTACACCAAAAGCTTTAAAAAGCTTCTAAAAAGCAAAAGAAATAATAGAGTGAAGAAATGGAAGAAAATATTTGCTAGCTACTCTTCTGACAGATGAATACACCACATGAATAAAGAATGTAAAAAAGAAAAAAAAATTCCAAATCAATAAATGGGCAAATAAACTGAACAGACACTTCTCAAAGTACAAATGGCCAATAAGTACTTTAAAAAGTTCAATGTCTTTACTTATCAGGGAAATGCAAATCCAGACTACACTAAAATTTCATCTCATTCCATTTAGAATGGCTATCAAGATATAATAAATGTGGGGAGGCTTTGAGGGAAAAGAAACTTTGATATACTGCTGATGGGAATGCAAATTATTACAACCACTATTCAAAACACTATGGATGTTCCTCAAAAAAGTAAAAGTAGAGCAACAATTTGATGCACTCATATAACACCTCAGTATTCTTTTTCCTTTCTTTTTTTTTTTGGTACCGGGGATCAAACTCGGGACCTTTCACTTGTGAAGTAGGCACCAGAACTACTGAGCTAAATCCCCAACCCCAATGAGCTAAATTCCCGGCCCAACACCTCAGTATTCTGCTGAAGAATTCAAATCAGCTTATTGTAGACATACCTGCATACCTATGTTTAAAATGGCCCAATTCATAGCAGCTAAATCATGAAAACAGTTGCTTATCAATTGATGACTACACAAAGAAAATGAGGCATATATACATAGGAAAGAATTGTTCAGTTATAAAGAAGAATGAAATCATGACATATGCAGGAAAACTGATGGAACTGAAGATTATGTTACATGAAAAACCAGACTCAAAGAAAAAAATCTTGACATTTTCTCTCATATGTGGAATCTTAAAAAAAAGACAACATGAAAGTAGATGGGAGACTATACAGTATGGGGAAGAAGACCATAGACAAGCTAGGTAAAAGGCAAAATTATAAAAATGTTATATGCATATATGAATATGCCAAATAAAATCTACTATTTTGTATAAACATCCACAAATAATAAAAAGAATTAACACTAACTTAAAATAAAGACCTGAAATGGGTGAGCAAACCACATGGCCTAGAGCAGCACATGTACAAAAGATTGAGAGAGAAACAATAACTATAAATTCTGTCATAATACCAATGGAATAATAATAGGAATAAGTTACTAAAAACTCAAAAGAAGCACAATAGTGATTCTTATGAAATACATTTTGAATCTATAACCTGCACAAAAAAATACGTCTATTGTCACATCTGGGTGAGGTGGCAGATGACACAGGCAGGCACACTAGCACTGCACAGAGCTCATTATTTTCCTGGACGGGCATGCTACACTTATTTAGACTCACAATTTAAATAGCATAAGACAGATAACTTATTAAAAGGCTACTTCTGCTTATTCAGATCATCACTTAATCCACGTACATATTCAACAAGGAAAATAGTATCTTACACTTAAATTATGGAATAAAATTTGTAAAAACATGGCCAAATTGAAATTTTGAGGTACCAATATGCTATAAAGCAAATGAGATGGAAGCCACTCAGGTAAGTGCCTTTCCCACCCACAGTTCACAAGGAAACCTGCATTTAGAAATTACATACGTTCTCAAGGTTGTGCACCACTATCAGTGGGGAGATGTTCACAAACGAAACTCACACCTCTGAACAAAATGAAGGAAACCTGAGTAGCTGGAAATTTAATTCTTTGAGCTCCATATACCGTACACCATCACTCCACAATGTGTAATTCTCTTCCAGGGCCTCAGTTCTTCCCACTGATCAAACAAACACTTAAAGTCAGTTGAAGATTCTTACCTCTGGCAACATTTCTGTAACCACTTGCAACATCAAATGTGTGGAGTTCGCTGAACTTCAACAGATTCTCCCATTGCCCAACAATTCAATTCTGACACACAAGACAAAGTTCAGGACTCAGTTGCTCAGTACTGTCTACTTTTTACATGAGAATTGTAAGCCCCAAAGCATTATTTATATTCTCAGCAGCTGCCTGAAAGTGAGGGCTCCTATAAAACCCAAGTTTAATATTTTCATGGAAACAAAAATTGGTAAAGCTTTATCTTTACTAGTTTATCATGAAATATTTAACTCATTAAGCTCCAAACACATAAGATAATACCCCACTTCACAAAAGCTTCTGTTTGCAAACAATTCAGTTCATAAACAAAAGGGTTTGGCAAAATTTTGCTTCTGTACTGGGTGACAAACACGACTATGGCCATCTTCCCCACAAAGACACAAAATGCAAGGGTCTTCCTCAAAATCATAAAACAAATTTGAATTTGTAAACTGAGGTGCCCCTGTGTATATCAATAAAATTGGCATGGATAAATGAGGAATGCACATAATCCCAAGAAAAAGCCATGAGAAGAAATTCCCCCACTCTTTGTGTTCTGTTAAGAGCTGTTTCCTGTGAGGAAGCTTTTCCCATGGATTGGATGAGCCTTTTTTCTTTTTTTTTTTTTTAAAACAAGGTCTTGTTTTGTGGTTCAGGCTGACTTTGAATTCACTATGTAGTCCAGGCTGGTCTTGAATTCACAGCAATGCTCCTGGCTCAGCCTTCTGAGTGCTAGGATACAGACACTTTCACCACACCCAGCTGATCCTCCCTTTTTTTACCAAAGACAAATTCAGATACTGATTCTAAATATTCCCATTGCTAATCAGTTTCTCTTCAGTGGTCAGATCAAAAGAGTTGATGACCAAATTTAAGTTTTTCTCCTTCCTCCTGAACTCTGACTACCCTCATTCTGAAACAAAATACACTCCTTTATGGGCCTTCCTTAGAGGCCAATGCCATCCTTCACCATGCCCAATTCATCCCACCTCTACCTAGTCTTTTCTGCTCCTCCCTATGAAAGTAAGCCCATTTCTCAGCCTAACCATCAGGGTGGTTTCAGATCTTAAATAGAGTGCTTCCCCATTGCAATAGTTCTTCACAATAAACCAATACATGTCTTGAATACATCCATGTCCTGAAGAAAGTAGGTATAGAAGGATCTTGCTTTGACATAAAAGTCATATTCAGAACATCCATAGCCAACATCATACTGAACAGGTAAAAACTGAAACTATTTTCTCTAAAATTGGGAATGAAACAAGGAGTTATCGTTTATTACAGTATGGCTAGTATAACCACAGCAGTTAGGAAAGATAAATTTTTAAAAATACAAATAGGAAATAAAGAAATTGAATTATCGTTAACTGCAAACAATATAATCCTACACAGAGAAAACCCTTAATGACTCCACTGGAAAACTTTTGGATCTGAGAAATTCAGCAAACTAGCAGCATACCACCACCATACAAAACTAGAATTTTTGTGTGCAAATAACAAAGAAATCAGGAAAACAATACCACTCATAATAGCTTCAAAAAATAAATCTAAAAAGGTGAGATATATCAACAATGTAAGGGTTGGGGATTTAACTCAGTGGTTCTGCCACCTGCTTTGCAAGCACAAGGTCCGGAGGTTCAATCCCCGGTACCAAAACAAAAAAACAATGTAAGTTGTAAAATGCTGAAAAAGAAACTGAAGACACCAGAAGGTGTAAAGAACTTCAGTGTTCATGAATTGGCAGAAATAATGTATTACAATATATAATAATATTCCCCAAAGCAATCTAAAGATTCAATGCAACACCTATCAAAATACCAGTGCATTTCTTCACAGAATTTGAAAAAAATGGAAATTTCAATGGAAGCAAAAAAGAACTTGAAAAGCCAAAGCAATTCTGACCAAAACAGCAATGCTGGTGGTATCTTGATACTTGATTTCAAAATATACTATAGAGCTATCCCAGGAAAAACAAAAGACACAGTCCTCACATTAAAAACTAAACAAACAAGCCAACCAATGGAATAGATTAGAGGACACAAATTAAACCCACAGAGGTACCACCACCTCATTCTGAGCAACAGTGACAAAAATATAATGTTGGAGAAAAGACAGGCTTTTTAACAAACAACGCTGACAAATCTAGATATTCAACTGAAAAAGATTTAGCTAGGCCTTTCTCTCACCCTCTACAAAAATCAGCTCAAAACAAATCACATACTTAAATGTAAATCTTCAAATTTCCAAAATACTAGGAGAAACACTGCAAGACACAGGCACAGACAATGACTTCCAGAATAGGAACCTCATAGCTCAGAAAACAGCAAAAATTAACAAATGGAACTGCATCAAATTAAAAAGTTTCTTCACAGCAAAGGAAACAACCAAGAGAGTGAAAAAACAGTCTACAGAGTGGGAAAAATCTTTGCCAGCTACTCTTCAAATCATGGGCTAATATCTAGAATACATAAGAAACTCAAAAAGATTAACATCAAAAAGCACTGAGGGTATGGTAGTACAAGCCTGTAACCCTAGCACTTGCAAAACTGAGGCAGGAGGATCACTGCAAGTTTGAGGCCAGCCTGGGTACCTAGTGAGTTCACAGACAACCTGAACTACATAGTGAGACCCTTCTCAAAAAAAAATTCAAATAGTCCAATCAATAAATATTTAAATGAACTGAATCAATACTTCTCAAAAGAAGTACACATGGCCAACAAATATATGAGAAAATGTTCAACAACTTTAGCCATGAGAAAGACGCAAATCAAAATTACATTAAGGTTCTCTCTCACCCCAGTCAGAACAGCTATTATCAAGAATACCAAAAAACCATAAATGCTGGTGAAGATGTGGGGAAATCAGAACTTTTTTATACTATTGGTGGCAATGTAAATTCATACAGCCACTATGGAAGTAAATATGGAAATTATTCAAAAAACTGAAAATAGAAGTCCCATATCCTCCCAAAGGAATAAAAGTCAGCATTCTATTACCATGGCACATTTAACAACAGACAACTTATGCAAGAGCCTAGATGTACTGAAATGGCTAAGTAGATAAAGAAAAACAAGTAAATACTGTAGTTATAAATATGATACAGACTGATATATAGATGTAGATATTTATTCACATATATATATGTGGATATTATGTATCAAGGAAGAAATATTAAGCCATAAAGAAAAATAAAATGTCATTTGGAGTAAAGTAGATGGAACTAGAAATCATCTTTTTTGGTTTTTTGAGACAAGATCTCACTACGCAGTCCAGGCTGGCCCTGAACTCATGGTGATACCCTGCTTCAATCTCTCAAGTGCTGGAGTTACAGGTGTGCACCACCACACTCAGTGAGAAATGTAAATTAAAACAACACTGAGATTATACCTCATTCCAAAAAAATGGCTATTATCAAATACTCAAACAGTAACAAATGCTGGTGAGGCTGCAGGGGGAAAGGAACCCTTCTACATTATTGGTGGCAATGTAAACTAGTACAACCATTATGAAAATCAGCATGGTAATTCCTCAGAAAACTAAAAATAGAAATTTCTTTCAACCCAACCATCACCTTTCTAGGTATCTTCCCAAAAGATATAGTACAGTGACATATCCATACCCATACTTGTAGCAGCACAACGCATAATAGCTAAATCTTGGAAGCATCAATAGATGGAAAAAGAAAATGTGGTATTTATACACAATAGAATACCACTTTGTCCTAAAGATAAATTTGAGTCATTTGTAGAAAAATGTTACTTGAAACCATAGTATTAAGTGAAATAAATCAGACACTCTTAAATGAACCCAAAATATAAATAAAGAGCACAATAAAAGACAGATAATGGGAAACAGAGAGATACATTTTTTGGAAAAGGGAAGGGAACCAATGGATAGATGGAGGGGGCAGGGGGAAGGAAAATGTGATTTAAAAAAGAATTAAGATGTGTTACGTATGTGTATCAACTCCCCGTGAGGAATGCAATCATTATGCACTGTAAACATGTACCAATAATAATTATTTTAAAAAAGAAGCCATTTCTCAAAAAAAACCCAGCTGTGTACATATCAACTTATAAAGCATAAAGAAAAGGGGGAAAAAGACTAAATGGAAATAAGGAAAAGAATGTGGTACAATGTTAGAATATAGTGAAATCACTTTTTAAAAATTTTCTCATCATTGTGCTTTAGATTTCTACTATTTTATTTTATTTTTTTAAGATTTCTAGTATTTTAAACCAAGAGAGGGATAAACTAGACGTTGGTGATATTTTATTTTATTACTATACTGAATAAGTAGAAGGTATCTGGGAACAGCAGACCTTGGGATAATTACAGAATATCATTTGGGTCGTGGGAGTAAAAAAAAAAAAAGAACCTTACTGGTGCTTGTTTGAAAAAATTCTATTGCAGTTAGTCCTCCTTTAAGAATGTTTACTTTCAAAATGTATGAGAGATAATAACTTACAATAGAAAAAGCAAACCTTACCAAATGGAAATTCTATAGCTACTGATTAAAACAAAAAAGAAAAAAAGGGCCAGGGATTTAGCTCAGTGGTTCCGTCGCCTGCCTCACAAGCAGAAGGACCCGAGTTCGATCCCCAGGACCAAAAAAAGAAAAACAAACAAAAAAAAGAAACTTGGAAGATAGCTCAATGGGTGTTTTCTAATCCTTATGAAACAAGAAGAAAAATGGACAGATGCTCACAAAGAGGATGGGCAACATAGAAGGAAAGTTAAGAATGAAAGAGAGAAGAAAACAACAAAAATATATTTAGAAAGTGGCTGAATCCTTTCCAAAATTTGCAGAAGATACCAGGCATGGTGACACATGCTTGTAATCCCAGCACTAGGGGGGGGCCGAGGAAGATTGCCATGAGTTCAACACTACATAATGAGTTCAAGGCCACATAATGAGTTTAAGGCCAACATGATCCTGTAGCAAGACCCAGTCTCAAAAAAACCAAACATTGTAGAAGACAGGAAATGTCTGGGCTACATAGTGACATCAAGGCTAACCTGGTCTATGTAGCAAGAAGCTGTGTCACACTACGTAGTTCAGGGTGGCCTTGAACTCATGTACAGTAGACCAGACTGGCCTCAAACTCAAGGTTATCCTCCTGCCCCAGCTTCTACAGTGCTGGGATTATGCGCCACCACAATTAGCTATAACAGCATTATTCATAGTGAGTTTAAGGGAAAAGTGATACAAGATTTTATCAAAGAACCAAACTGTGATACACATGTATACTGGAATATGTTGAGCTTTCAAAAGAAAATATTGACACAAGCTGTGACATGGATAAAGATATAAGACACTATGCTACATGAAATAAAGAGTCACAAGAAGAAAAATATTATGAATACATCTTTATAACATTCTTATAGTAGACAAGCTCATAGAAGGTAGAACAGTGGTGGAAGCATTATTTAGACAGGAGTTTTGAATTTCCTGCTTGATGTGTGGAGAGGTTTCTTGAAGAAAAAGAAATTTCGGTGGGTGGATGATACAATTGCAGATTAAATATGCAATTGTAGATTAAATATGCAAATGTACCAGGAAATGGTACATTTATAAAAGGTTAAAAATGTCAAATTTAACTTAATCATATTTAATCACAAAATATTTGAAAAGAAACAGCAAGATGGTAGCTGAGTAAGATCCTCTGGTGATCATCTCTCCATAGACACACCAAGGAGAACAGCTAGTCACACACCAAACTACTGTCTTCACAAGTACTAAAGAAGTCAGATGAGAACACAGTGCCTGCTCTCCATAAAACAAAGCAAAAGGATGTACTGAAGAAGGCAGAAGGGAAAGAGTTGCCCCAACTGCAAACATCCTATCATAGAAAAAAGCACCTTCTCTACAAAAAGAGGGAGAAAATCACGACTGCAAGGTGAAATCCAGTGCGGGGTCAAAAGCACTGTAACCCTATGGCCAAATCAACATAGAGGCCCTGAGCTGTTATCTGAAGTCTGCTAAGTCGGGCGGCTGCCTGCCTCCATTGTGGCTCAGAGCCTGAGGTGGCCGAGTGGGAACAGGAACCCACCTACTGCAGAGGGGAACATAATATCTGGCACATGGCTTTGTCTGAGCCAGGGCCAGTTCCACCACGGTGACACCCAGAGCTTGATGGGAACAGAATGCCTCATATGCAGGCCAGAGTTCAAAGACAGAGTCTCCTGATAAGCCCTGCATCAGGAGACGATGTGGGTCAGACCTGTCTCAGCCTGTATCATCTCGAGCCTGGAGGCGAGACCTGGGTTTACCTGTCCTCCTCTTGAGACCATGCAAGACCCTCAGCAAGGGTGAGCCCTGTGTACAAAGCAGCTTCATGGCAGCATAGAGGCCAAGAATTGGTCTCTATCACCCATTCCCCAACATGAGCAGCACAGATACTGCCAGGACACTGCTTGCAGAAAGGGCTCCAGAACCAGCCAGCACCAGAGACTTGCACCTCACTGGGATGGATTTGTGTTAGCCAGCATTACTGTGAGCTGTGGTGACGTTTTCAATGCTCCCAAGACTGCACAGTCCTGCTGCGCAGAGCCTGAGGTGTGACCATCTTAGGGCCAGCTGAGGTGGCTGAGTGACTGCTTTCAGCAATACTACCCCAACCTCAGGCAGCATAGTATGCTGCATGACCCCATTCAGTGGAGGTAGGCCAGGGAACAATCTCGCCCTGGAACTTGTTATTGGGGTGGTTAAACCTAAAACTGGCTAGTACTAATGGCCATCATCTTCAGGCCTGCCTGGGAATGAAGCTTCTGGCAAAGCCCATGCCAAGGAATACAAGTGACCACAGTCTGTCAGAATACTATCCTAGCTATACCACCTCTAGATGGAAACAGCAATTTTGAGCCATGAGTCCAACTCAGAAACTGGTAGTACACATTAATGTGGGCTTGGTGCTGTTACAGCCCTCTACTGGTCTTTGTGGGCTGTGGACACAAGGTGTGATACAGCTTGACAACACTGCTGCTCACAAATACAATATAAGATGGCTTTTTCCATCCACTCACTCTGCACAGAGCCAGGCAGAATCCTATAGTGCCTCACCACAGGTTAGTAACTGTGAATAAGAAGTCTGCACCTCCTCCAGCCACAAGGAGAGACTCATGGGGACAGAATACTCTTGCCAGATACTATTCTGGTTCTTTCTGAACAAAACAATAATATATTTAAGGAAAACCTGAGCTTGGACTGTCCTCTAGTATGGAAACAGTTATGATACACCTACGCCAGACTCTACAAATTTGGACCTAAACACCACCCACAGCTGATATAGTGGAATAAACTACAGGCTCAGAGAAAATAAGCAACCAGTTTACAATTTTTGGAATGATAGGCATAAAGCCAGATTAGGCTGACTGAAGTAAATACCAAATCCTTCAATGCCCAAGTGTCATTGAGCACCAACAACCATCAAGAGAATTCAGCCAACCCTGGCCTCACCTAATAAGGTGCCAGAAAGTGAACAAAGAGGAATCAGTAACAGTGATGGCAAACCTTTTAGAGCTTTCATTGATAACAAACAGCCTGCTGCAGCACACATGCCATAGGTTCACCACCACTGGTATAGGAGAACTCTCAAATACAGAATTTTAAAAAGCTGTTTTAAGAAAACACAATGAGGGCTGGGGATTTAGCTCAGTGGTTTTGCTGCCTGCTGCGCAAGCGCAAGGACCGGAGTTCGATCCCCGAGTTCGATCCCTGGTACCAATAAAAAAAAAAAGAAAACACAATGATCTTAAAGTAAACAAAAATATTTTAATACACTAAAAGAAAATCTTCATAAAGAGATGATAACAATTTTTAAAAATCAAACAAATTTTGAAGCTAAAAAACACCATCAAATGATATTTAGAGGATTCAGGTCATAGGGATCTTCTGGAGTGTAGAATTCCTGTACTTGAAGCCCTCTTCCTCATGCTGCATAAGAACTACACTGTCTGAAAGAAAACAGGACCACCAGCTGGGTATGATGGTGCAGGCCTGTAATCCCAACACTCAGGAGGCTGAGAAAGGAAGACTGCAACAAGTTTGATTGAGGTCACCCTAGGTTACATAATAAGTTCAAGTCCAGCCTGAACTACATAGTGAGACCTTCCCTCAAAAAAAAAAAAGAGAAAAGTAAAGACAACCATCATCCAGTACCCCAATATCCTTAGTAGAAACTCCTGTTCCTGGAAACTAAATTCTGTACATGGTAGGCAGGCTAGTTAATGGAGGATAGGATCAGAAATTCTACTTCCAGATAATGAATCAAGAAACCCTATACTTGCAGCTACCACATAGTAACTTAAAACCTCACACAGTTATTCCTTTGGGGATTCAATGAAGTTTGGTAGTATTCTAGATATGCTCATCTGACACCTGAGTAAAATGAATGACATGCTAGTTTGTAACAAACCCCTTCAGGAGCAGAGCTGGATGTGAACTCACTCTGTACATCTCCCAGGTCACAGCTGTCTGCAGACACACTACTGCATCATAATCTTGGATCCCACCACACCATGTGCACAGCTCCTGGAACCAGCACTTGCACATCTGGAAACACACTCTCAGGACCATCTTCTGACCACATGTTAACTCTCACCACACCCATGGCCACAATTTCTCCACTGCCTGACCTGGGAACCCTGTGCTAATGTCACACTCTGGTGGCACAGATACACAGATCAAAGATAAAAACCCCTCAACATCTATATATTTTTCTGCCCCTACCAGGAAGTACCCAGGGCTCCTCTTTCACATTTTCAACCATCTGCAGGAACAAAGAATGCAACCTGATTGCTGACCACCCTGGCAACAGCCAGTGTCAGGAATTCATGGACACAGATATGTGAATTACGTTGACTGTGGGGCTGGCTTCATAGATGTGTGCACATATCAAAAGAAAATGTATTTCCTCTGCCTCTTCTCTAGGGCGAGTGTAAGAACTGAGATGGTGGCGTTTGTATAATTCTGTGCTCACCGGAGTTGGAAAGGCAGCTAAAGGATAACTCCACTAACGAAAGTTCAAGAAACTCGCAGGTTTATATGCTGTGTGTCTAGGTCTCCTGAGGCCGTGTGTAGCCTACAGCCGCTGAGGTCCAAATCTACTGACTGCTCGTTGTGCTCTGTGGCTGGGCAGGTACAAGACCACTGAGCTAAATCCCCAGCAGGATTAAGAGTTTAAGAACAGATGCCCTACCGAGGTCTTGAGTCGCACAGAACATGCCGAATCAGCCCACTGCCGACAGGCAGTTCTGCCCATGCCCTACCGAGGTCCCCAGTCAGGCAGAATACGCCGAATCAACTCGCTGCACACAGGAAGGTCTGTGCATACCCTACCGAGCGCAGGAGACGCCGAATCACCCCACTGCAGACAGGCAGCCACCTGGTTCCACAGTACAAAGGCGCAGAGGACACCAGACCACCAGACCAAGGTACTGAGTCCCGCTGTTCCCGACCCAGAGGTAGGGGCTTCTGAGCCGTGGTCCCACTGCTCCTGGTCCAGAGGATGGGGCTTCCCGGTCACCATCACTCCCGCTGCTCCCAGCCCAGAGGAAAGGGCTTTTGGGCCACCTTCGGTCCCACTGCTCCTTGACCAGAGGAAGGGGCTTCCAGGCCACCATCCCTCCCACCACTCCCAGCCCGGGGGGGGGGCTTCTGAGCCACCATCCCACTGCTCCTGGACTAGAGGAAGGGGCTTCCCGGCCACCATCCCTCCCGCTGCTCCCAACCCACAGGAAAGGGCTTTTGGGCCACCATCACTACTGCTGCTCCCGACCCCAGTCCCACCTCTCCCAACTCAGAGGAGGTAAGCCATGCAGGTGCTAACAGGCCCCCACCCCAGTCGAAACGAGAAAACACGTAAATAAGTCTCAAAACCAGACTTCCAGATCACCTACAGCAACC
>NW_004624739.1:34899083-34912425 GCF_000247695.1 Heterocephalus glaber | reverse complement strand
AATTCCCAATGAGAAATGTAATTGTGTTGTATACCTACAATGTCCCAATAAAAGAATTTAATACATTAAAAAAAAAAAGAAAATGTAGATAGCATTGTTAAATATATGCAGATTATTTCAATTATACTTCAATAAATCTGTAAAAACAAGTAGCATGCATACAGGTTCAAGAGGAAACATACAGTCTCAAATAGGTAAAAAGAAATTTTTTTTTGTACCGGGGATCAAACTTGGACCTTGCGCTTGCAAGGCAGGTGCCGGAACCACTGAGCTAAATCACCAGTAAGAATTCACTAGCTAGCCATCTGTCTCATAACTTAGAAAAGCCAAACTGTGTAATAGAAGAGTGAAGAGACTTTCTAGTGAAAGAGAAAAATTTAGCCATATTGAAAGTAAACATACTATATAGAATACCAATAATGCCAAATATTGTTTCTTTTAAAAGACTAATGAAATTGAGCGGGGCATGGTAGTGCACATCTGTAATCCCAGAACTTGTGGAGCTGAGGCAGGAGGATTGCCGTGAATTACAGGCCAGACTGGACTACACAGTGAGTTCAAGGTCAGCCTGAACTACATAGTGAGACCTTATCACACAAAACCAAAGCATAAAATAAAAGTAAAGTAAAATATTGATGAAACTGAAAGAATTCTGGTAAATTTGATTATGAAGAAGCATGTATTATTAAACTGTAACATATGTTCGTGTATACGCTGTCATACCTCATTTAATGATGCACATACATTCTGGGAAAGGCACGCGAGGCCACTTCCTCATTGTGCAAACCTCCCAGAGTGTACTTACAAGTCAGAAAGCACAGCCCATTACACACTCAGGCCAGGAGTTATAGCCACCACTGTATAACTCTATCACTGACCAAAATACTGTTATGCAGCAGATAACCGTATTTATGAACTGTGTAGATCTGATAAAGAGATGAATAAATACACATGTTGAACTAAAAAGACAACACTTACACAGACCCTTTCCTTTTAGATACATGTAACTGCTAGGAGTTGCACTGGGGGAGTAAAAAAAGGACTCCCTTTGGAATGAAAGCTGCTGGGAAAACAGGGCATCTATGTAGCAAATAATGCTTTTGTATCCTTTCCTCATACCGCATTATAAATCATTTCAAAGGAAAGAAATACTTAAACATAAAAGGAAACTATGAGACCTTCAAAAGCTGCTTTAGAAAAAAAGTATTTCTTTTCGGAGTCACGGAGATCAATATGAAATATAAAGTATTCATAAAGCAGAATGCATAAAAATAAAAACTGTATTCATCAAACTAAATCATTGAAAGAAGAGTAAGCCACGGGCAGATCCCAGCACTCGGGAGGTGGAGACAGTAAGATCCTCACGAGCTCAAGGCCACCCTGGGCTACACAGTAAATTCAAGATCAGCCTAAGCTACTTAGCAAGACCCTAAGAAACAAACTACATAGAAGAGACTTCAACCGTCACACATAGGAAATATCAGATGTGCAACAATCATCAAAAATTTCAGTATCTCTAAGAATTAGAAAAACAAAATATAATCACATCAGACAAACATAAGCAATATTCATAACGATGTGGGACAACTGAACTCTCATGAACAGAGGATGAATGAGAGTTGCTATTAGCCAGACGAAGTATATAGAATTTATAAAAAATTAAAATTTACAAAAACACAGAAAAACCTGATTACACACATCCCATGTAGATAATAAAACTCATAAAAGTGACCTTTTCCCCTCAGATTAATCTGTACCATTACATCAAAATTTCAAGTTGCTTAATTTGTAATGGAAGGGATTAAAACTTAAAAATTCTCAAATTAATCTGTAAGATTAAATATACGCACAGATGTAATTAGCCAAGAAACTTAAAGAGGTGGGGACTTAGCTCAGTGTACAGGCCCTGGGTCCACCACACCGCCCGCGTAGATTTCAGAGCTGGGGTGTAGCTCTGGGGATGGGTAGGGAGTGCTCAAAAGACGCAAGGTCCTAGGTTTCATCTCACCACCAAAAACAAAGGTAGAGAATATGGGCTGGGAGCTGGAAGTCAAGGAATTCGTTGCCAGACGAATGGATGGAGGGGCTGGGCTCAGAATTTGAGACCCGCTTCCCACGTAGTTGGAAACACAAAGGAAAACGAGTAACCCCAGCAAGGAAGAAAGCGCTGGGACGCAGGGACTGCAGCTCCGGAAACACCGCGGCCGCAGAGCTGGGCCCGTTCCGAGGATCCTGCGCGGCGGGAGACGTGAGCCGCGCTGCAGCGCTGCAGCCCGCCGGGGCCTGGCGTGGCCGTGCAGGGACGCGGCGGGGCCCCACCCGGAAGGCAGAGGCCGGCGGGGAGAGGGCTCCCGCCGGGAGAGGAAAGCGGACGCCAGGGGCGCAGCCCCGCCCCGCCCCGCGACAAGGGTCCCCAGGCTCCCTCTCTCCCGCCCCAGGGCCGCGCACACTCGCCATTTCGGCTCCGGGTCTCCAGCCTTCTCCTCGCAGACCCCACACTCCGCAGGTCCCAGCGCTACAGCGGGCGGGAGAAGCCACAGGAGCGGAGGGATGGGGCGGACGACCCGGGGCCGGGTAGCCACCATCGGCTCGCGAGAACAGAACGAGAGCTTGCGACGCCCGCCCTCCCGCTCTGGCTGCTGATTGGACGGGGATTCGGGCCGACCTGCGGGCGCCGAAGGCCGGGAGGGCGGGGTCGTGGCTCCAGCCTGCCCCGCCCCGCCCCGCCCCGCCCCTCCCCTTTGCTGGGTTAGGGGTGCGTTTAAGGAAGGGTTTCCTCTGCGTGGGAAGATCTATCCAACCTGGGAAAAGTTGCATTTAACCTGTATATAATGTCATGGCACTGCCAGGCGTATGACAGTGATCCCAGCACTCTGGGATGCTGGAGAGTTCTGGTCCAGCATGACGACTTGGCGATTTAACAAAACCCCACCTGTCTCAAAATAAAACATGTAAAGAAGTGAGGAATGCAGCTTAGTACAAAAGCCTCCTGAGAGGTTTAATCCCCACTACTGCAAAAAAAAGTTATAACAATGTATTGTATACATATGTGTGTGTGTATTATTCACAAAGAAAATAATTATTTTAAAATTTCACTTGTGGTTTGAAGTTTGAAACTTGAAAAGGGAAACTGTAAAAATACTTGATTTAGTTTATGAATAAGGCAGCTAGCTAGGGAAAGGGCCTGAGATAGAGTTGGGTGATCAGCTATGTTCAAGGGAACTGAAATAAGAATAGGGAGTGAACTAGGACCTGGGGCCAAGATGAACTTCCTCCGGTAACATGCAGCCCCTCCCTACTAAAATCTTGAGTTTTGAGGAATTTAAATGCAAAATAACAAGGTTTTTTCCCTCTAAACCCCCAGTTTCCTTTAAACCCTACATGCTGAGTAACTGGGTTAGCGACCCTGAGTTTCAATTGGTCACTTTAAATTCACAGAGCCACCTGCGATAAGTGGCCACTAAACAACTGAGCAATTCCCATGTTCCACTTATCCATAAAAAGTTCTAAACAAGAGACCATGTAGAAACTCCACTTTTCAGATTCCCCTCCTAGAGAAACCAGAAGCCATTTTTCCTCCTCATTTCCAATGAAAACTCTGGCTTGTGACTTCATTCTTTGATTTTTGTGAAACTGTGAACTTGGTTTTTACAAAATTAACTGTTTCAGCAGTTCCCTAAGGCAGCAATGTCCAGTGCAAATAAGCTGTGAGACAAAGGTGTAATTTTTAATTTTTCAGTATTGTAGACAGCTAAGGTTAGATAGGAATTAATATACAGAGAAGGCCTGACCTCTTAAGGAAGTCAGTGGAAAAAAATAAAGACTTCAGAATTATGGCTGGCAACACATCTGAGGAAGTCCAGGCCTCAAGGTAAAGATTAAATGGCCAGGCCTGCAAGCCTCCCTTAGGGATTAAACAATAACTTGAGATTATACTGTAATTATCACCACCTGGTTGAATAAGTACAGATAGGCATCAGTCACCCACATGGGTGGCCAGAGCATCTGGATTTATCCCTTCCCAAAAATATCTTTGTTCTTTCCATGTAACCTTGCTACATGACTCATTTCCTACTGGATCAATATTAGCTAAGCAACTATACTTGTTATCCTAGAGATTGATTGTAGTTTGGCCCATGTTGTATTCACATTGTGACTTTGCTGTATAAATTACCCTGAAAAAGGCCTCAGTGGCCATCCCATTCAGGACTCCTCCTAGAAATCCAGAAGCTATATTTCTCTCCTTATTTCCAATAAAACTCTCCTAACTTCTTCCTTTGGTTCACAATATCATTCCTCAATGTTGTGGGGCCATGAACTTGGCACATTTGACATCTGTTTGGGAGTTATATTTCTCCTATAACATTTTGGAGGTCCCACCAAGATAATTGGAAGGAGGTAAGAGTTTGATTTTGTTCCATGGTTGCCTTAAATATTTTGACTGGATTCTGGATTGTGATTTGTATAGGTAATCAAAAATTGTCATCCATTGTCTGCTAGTTGCTTGTGTCTTTTGTTGGTTGCTTGTGCCATGTTAAAAGTTGAGAACATGAAAAACTGTGATGTGGATTTCTGTGATGGAACATTTTTGCAAAGAGGGCTTTGTACTATTTACTTGATTTGTTTGGTTGTTAGAAAATGGGTTTATTACAGACAGCTTTTAGAATGGTTTTAGGCTGACACCTTACACAGGTGTGTCTGAGGATTCAGCCAGAGGCTATGGGACAAGTTTTGGAAGTTCACCTCTGTCAGGGATGTGTGCCAAGAATGGCAATGTGCTTCTCTCTGCAATCCTGAAAATCTGTTTTTTCCTTTCTAATTGGAAGCTCCTGAGCCCCTAGGGAGTGAGTGCTCATCTATAAGAGCACTGAAGACAGGCATTTCTTTATAGACTACATAACCCCCACCCCTGGGTTAGAAGGGAATCAGAATTCATGCTCATTCAGGAAGGCACACATGAGAGTTTTGGCTGACCAGGTGCCTGGGCAGGAGTTTCTCATGCAACTGGCAGGAGAGCTCCTCATTTGAGACATAGTGGAAGGAACTGATCTCTGGGTGAGACCAAAAAGAGCTACTTCCAAAAGCATGCATATTTATGACTCAGGAAAAATAGTGTAAAGGAGCATCTTCACTCTGTCTTTTGACTTTCTTTCGCTCGATCTCAGAAAGTTAGCAGCAGCTCAGGTTCATTGATTGTTGGAGTAGATTGTAGTTTTTGTCTTTGGAAGCATGTTTTTCAAGGACTGGAGATCCACTCTGGGAAAGCATTTGGTCTTAACCATGGGAGATGTTGAGGATTTGATTCTTGTGCCTTGCATAGGGTCACTCTTCTATTCTGCCCCTGCCCTGAGAAATAACGTAATTTACAATAGTAGCCTTGTGTCCAAGGCAATTCTCTTGTCTATGGCTGCTGGATTCCAAGACTAGGTTTCCAGAATGGTGGGTTTTCCCTTCCCTGTTGACTTCACTGATCTGTGGGCTATATCCATTTTTTTTTTGAAACAGGGTTTCACTACATAGTTCAGACTGGCTTGAACTTACTAGGTAGCTCAGGCTGGTCTCAAACTTGTGGTGATCCTCCTGCCTCAGCCTCCCAAGTGATGGGATTGTAGGTGTGTGCCAGCTTGCTCATATTCTTAAAAACTGGTCTATATTTAATCCTTAAACTCTCAAGTAAATAAAGAAGTTCCAATCCAAATTTATCAGCCTTTCTGCCCTTAGGCAGAACTGGAAATTGACTCCTTTCATTTCCCAGTCCCCTCAAGAATGCTGCTCCACAGGGCAGACTGGCTGGTTTTTATAGCACAGATGAACTCATTGATAGAACAAAAAAAAGAGTTCCTAGGAACATGTTTTAGTTAATTTTCTTATTGCTGACACAAAATACCAGACACTCAAAGTTAAAGGAGGAAAGGTTTATGTAGCTCATGGTTCTTAGAGTTCATAGCCGTCTGGCTCCAAGGCAGGGTGGCATCACAGAGGAGAAATAGTTCATGGCAGAGAGAAGACACCAAAGTAGCAAGCAATAAGAGACCAGTGGCAAGCCTCTTTCTGACCCTTATATCTTATTCATACCACTCACTCTTGGGCAGGTAGCACTCAGACCATTAATGCTAGCATTGCATCCTTGATCCCAGAATCACTCACCCTAGATCTAGCCACTTCCAAAAAGCCCCACCTGTGACAGCACAAAGCTTCGGGAGGACATCTAGATACAAGGCACAACAGAACCCTTATCAATTTGATAACAGTTTTAAACAGAAACAGGTATTAAAGGATAGATAGCCCCAGTCCCCAAAGGACTACCTTTCTCTTGCCATTATTTCTCTCCAGAACATCTTTCAAGGCCAGCAGTTATTCTCAGAGTATGCTGAGAGTTCAAAAAGGAACAGTTAAGTATGATCCAAGGGTCACAGGATCATGAGGAAAGGGGCCCAGGTGCACAATAAGAGCAGATAAACCCAATTCTGGCCACATCTCACATTTGCTGCCACTGGCACTGCCCAGGGCTAAATTTTAGGGGCACAGAACAAGAGGGATAGACAAGGATGCCTGCTCTCCCTTTATCTCTTTTCAGAAGGGGAAGAAACTGCCCTAGATAAATATCTGCAGCAGGGCAGATTGGGGCCTTGGCAAGCCTTCTTCCTCCACCTTTTGGAATCCATACTCAGTCTCTTTCTACACCCAAATCTGGCACCCTCTGGAAATAGTTGAAGTTACCTTTAGCAGCCTGTTCCCTTAGTGGGAGCTGTTACAAGTGCCTATCAAAGCAGCAGTTTGGGCTCTCAGGTACAGCTATCAAACAACCACAGTTATCAAAGCAACAGAGGGCCCCAAGAAACCTGTACATCTGGCTATTCCAATAAGATAAACTGTCAGCCTAAGTCTTTTCTTTAAAAACAGTCTTTGGTTTCACAGGTACAAAAGGTTTTTTCCCCCTTCTTACTCTTATTACAAGAAATCTCTGTTAAATTGATGACCTAGGAGAAAAGTTCTGACTAGTCTACTTATAGTTACAAATCTAAAATCTGTAGAAGGATTATTGTAGTTCAACTTGGCCAATACATCTGAGAGTGAATTCTGATTTAAGTCATCTTGTTTGTTTTCCCATATGTCTGTTTTATGTATGTTAATAACCAGTTAAATCACCTGCAGCTTTCATTTACGAAAAATATTTTTTTGAGCTCAATGATTTTCTTTTTTTCTTTTTTGGTTCTTTTTGAGATTTCCATGGAAAAGCCATATAGATTTTCAGAGTTGCCAAACTTATTTAAAACATTAAAAGATGAGGGCTGATAGTCTCAAGGCTTACATAGGACTTACAAATAAAAGCCCTAAAATTTGATAACATAAAAGTTACCTATGATTTAGGTTAATATGTACATGTTTCTGTGTGTTAACTTTCAGATATATATTATCCTCCAAAAGTTCTACTTAAGTTGGCTTATAGATTAAAAAAACACTCGAGACATTATCTCAAATACTTGTGGTTCACATAACCTAACAGTAGGCTAATTTAAATCAGTTGATAAGAGTAAAGATGTCTTTAAAGTTGATAACATATTTGCAGCCCGATTCTTATATAACCAAGATAATGTCAAAAATCAGTTTTAGAAGCTGGGAAACTCCCGGCCTCCACCACCATCTTGCTTTTCTTTAAGTCAGTGGCCGTGGGTCTGACTGTGGGTCAGAACAGTCTTGAGCCATGAAGCTACTAATGAGAGCTGGGTCCTTCTCAAGATTTTATTCCCTCAAAGTTGCCCCCAAAGTTAAAGCCACAGCTGCCCCTGCAGGAGTGCCTCCACCTCCTCAGGACCTTGAGTTTACCAAATTACCAAATGGTTTGGTGATTGCATCTCTGGTAAACTATGCTCCTATATCCAGGATTGGTGTGTTCATTAAAGCAGGCAGTAGATATGAGGACTCCAACAATTTAGGAACCTCTCATTTGCTGCATCTTGCATCCACTTTGACTACAAAAAGTGTTCCATCTTCCAAGATAACTCATGAAATTGAAGTAGTTGGTGGCAAATTAAGTGTGACTGCAATGAGGGAAAATATGGCACACACTGTGGAATGCCTGCGGGATGATATTGAGATTTTAATGGAGTTCCTGCTCAATGTCACCACAGCACCAGAATTTCGTTGTTGGGAAGTAGCAGCCCTTCAGTCTCAGCTAAGAATTGACAGAGCTGTGGCTTTTCAGAATCCATAGACTCATGTCACTGAAAATTTGCATGCTGCTGCTTACCAGAATGCATTGGTTAATTCCTTGTATTGTCCTGACTATAGGATTGGAAAAGTGACATCAGAGGAGTTACACTACTATGTTCAGAACAATTTTACAAGTGCAAGAATGGCTTTGGCGGGACTTGGTGTGAGTCATCCTGTTCTAAAGCAAGTTGCTGAGCAGTTTCTCAACATGAGAGGTGGGCTTGGTTTATCTGGTGCAAAGGCCAAATACTGTGGAGGTGAAATTCAAGAACAGAATGGAGACAGTCTTGTCCATGCAGCTGTTGTAGCAAAAAGTGCTGCCAGAGGAAGTACAGAAGCAAATGCATTTAGTGTTCTGCAGCATGTCCTTGGTGCTGGACCACATGTCAAGAGGGGCAGCAACACCACCAACCTCCTATACCAGGCTGTTGCTAAAGGAGGTCACCAGCCATTTGATGTTTCTGCTTTTAATGCCAGTTATTCAGATTCTGGGCTCTTTGGGATTTACACTATCTCACAAGCTGCAGCTGCTAGGGATGTCATTAAGGCTGCCTATCACCAAGTAGAAACAGTTGCTCAAGGAAACCTCTCCAGTGCAGATATCCAGGCTGCCAAGAACAAGCTGAAAGCGAGATACCTAATGTCAGTGGAGTCTTCTGAGGGTTTCCTGGATGAAGTTGGGTCTCAGGCTCTAGTTACTGGTTCTTATGTGCCACCATCCACAGTTCTTCAGCAGATTGACTCAGTGGCTGATGCTGATGTCATAAATGCTGCAAAGAAGTTTGTTTCTGGCCAGAAGTCAATGGCAGCAAGTGGAAATTTGGGGCATACACCTTTCATTGATGAGTTGTAATAATAAAGCACATTACAGAAGCACTGGACATTTTCTCGGCCCCGAGCAGCAAACACGTGAAAGTCAGAAGTCTCTAATATAATGTTTCTTTTTTCTCAGCTGGGTGAAGTACCTTAAAGTATAAATGCAGGTAATTATTCCCAGCTGACCTAGAGTCGATAAAACATTCTGGTTAAAAAAAATCAGTTTTATAAATGCAAAGTCTATTACTGTCTGTGTACTATAATTTAAGAGCTTTCCTTGGTCAAACTAATATATGTATCTTTAAAAACGTGTTATCAATTATGGTGTGTCATCTAAAGTAATTGCTTTTGGCTATAATTAAAAGGTTAAAATTTCTATGTCTGAAACAATATAGTTTTCTAAAAATATTGAGATACTCTTGGTCAGACTTATAAAACTAGATTTAAAAGCAAAGATTCTATATTTTACTAAAATACATTTCTTGTGCTCTCATTGTTAGGCTTTTGGTTACTAAACAGTAAGCCTTAAGAGTTAAAGAGTATTTAAATGTTACTCTATAAAATGTTTTCAAAAATCAGTTCATGATTGCTTAAATAAACAACTTTTATCTTAGTTTTTGACATAACTTGTACATGAGCATGTATATATGTATACATCTAAAAACAAGCTATGCTGTAAATCCAAGCTTTCAAGCTAAATTTATGGAGTTAAGACTATGCAAGTTTAATACATATAAAGTATATATTACTAATAGGCGCTTTCTTTTATACACTATATATTTAGACCTTACACATATAAAATGATCAAAATTTAACATCATTTTAAATTTATTCCTGAGGGCCTGGGATTTAGCTCAATGATTTCGCCACCTACTGTGCAAGTGCAAGGACCCGAGTTCAATCCCCAGTACCAAAAAAAAATTTACTCCTGAAATTTAAACTTGATCTACATCTATTTGCTTTGGTCAAGTAAGCATTTTGTTATTGTATAAATGAGATACATTTGTATATTGAGTGATAAGTCTGTTTGTAGTCATTAATAATACTGTTTCCTAAACTTATCAGAGCTGTGAAGGTGTTTTTAATTCTTGTCAATATAGTTATACCTTCTAAAACCTGTTAAAAGAGTCAAATATTTGTCTTAAGAATAAATATATGTAAAGATTCCTATATAGCTGTGATAACAAATCACTGGTAAACTCATGATATATTAAATGGTATATTTGTATTTCCCACGAGCTACATCTCTAGACCTTTTTTATTTTGAGACAGGATCTTGCTAAATCATTAAGTTGGCCAGACTGAGCTTGAATTTATAATCCTCCTGCCTCAGCCTCCCAGAATACTGTGATTACAGGCACTGGCCACCACACCCAGGAGGTAATTTTGTTTTATTCCCTCAGTAAGTAGTTTTATTGTTGTTGTTGTTGTTGTTGGTTTTGGTACCAGGGATCAAACTCAGGTCCTTGCGCTTGTGCTGCAGGCGGTGAAACCACTGAGCTAAATCCCTGGCAGTAAGTAGTTTTATATACTTACATTACTAGGGAAAATGTATATATCTTTGGGGAAAGGTATAAAATGATTGAATTTGAATGAAAACCTGGTTGTAGCCTACCAAATTGATCAACCAAATTGATCTATTTTAGAGCACTGGTATTTAATAACACATATTACAATAATGGAAAATAGTCTATACTTGTGTCTAGAGTAGCCATATATAGGAATTGAGCACTTAAATTGTGGCTAACATAAACTGAGGAATAAAATACAATTATTTTTCACATTTTTAGTAGTGTACATTGGTTATACAAAGTACTGACTTCATTTTGGCAGAACTGTACACGTACATGACGTACTTTGAAACTTTAAACCCCCCTCAAATTATCCCTGTTGCCTTACTCTCCCCCAGGTTTCATATGGGGGCTTCAATGAGCATGCTGTACTTTGATTGTTATTTTAGAGTATGCTTCTGTTATAAAAAACTTACTGTAAACAGTGTGCTGTGTTAGGAGGGCTACAGCCTCATCTTCTGCTCACCTGGTCTCTTGATTGCGTCCAGAGGCCAGGCTGAGTAATCAACAGGCCATCTAAGTTTGGGCAAATCACTATAAGGTTTACACAACAAAGAAATTGCCTGTTGATGAATTTCTCAGAATGTATTCCCATCCTTAAGTAACATGACTGTATCTTAATTTAAATTTAAAGTTACATGTGGTTAAGCCAGGCATGACGGCACACATCTGTAACCCCAGATACTGGAGGCTGAGTTAGGAGGTTCATAAAATTCAGACCAGCCTGGGCAATTTGGTGAGACTTTGTCTCAAAACAAAATTTTAAAAAAGAAGTGAGGATGCAGCTCTGTGGTAGAGTGCTTGCTTGGCATATGTGATCCTCTGGGGTCAATTTCTAGTACCACAAAAAAGAAAAAAATTTATATGTGTGTAGAATCTGCTATTTTAGACAGTAGTTTCAGAGAATTATTTCTCCAGTATTTGAAAATTGAAAAAGGAATTGAACTTTTTTCTATATTAGAGAAATTTCTTAAACTCCTCAATTTTTACCTAAAACTGAAGATTAATAGAAACTTTTAAAAAACATAAGAAAAAGACAAAACTGTTATAAAGCTAAAAGTGGTATAACAGGAAGAGGTTTGAGGTAGAGGTTAATCTGGAACAAGTAATTAATCTTATGATCATTTGTAATGTGACAATAGCCCCTACCTCATGCAGTTGGTGGGGATTAACTAAGGAAACATGTGCGGGAATTGTAGATCATTGACTATCTGCCAAATGTGGTTCGAATTATGAAGAATGATCTCTGTGTTCCATTTTAATAACTTTCACCCATGAAACTTTCTCTGGCACAGTCACATAATCAAAACTGATTTTTCTTTCTCTTTGCAATGGTTAGCAAGGGAAAGATAAGCTTCAGTGTCTATTTCTTTTTTTTTTTTTTTTTTTTTTTTGGTACCAGGGATTGAACTCCGGACCTTGTAAGCACAAGGCAGGCGCTAGAACCACTGAGCTAAATCCCCGGCCCTCAGTGTCTATTTCTTAGTATAGTTCATTGTAAATTTTCTAACACTGGTTTTAATCAGCTGCAACTCAATTTCTACTTGGAATCTAAATTAATTTTGAAAAACGTTTTCTTTCTTGGGGAGTAAAGTACACAAAGCCACAGTTCTTTGTATTTCTTTGTAAAGGATGGAAATTTTTAATATAACATGTAATGACTTGAAGGACAGGAGAAACATCTTATTCCTCAATCTATGGTAAATTCAAAAATGCCTACAGCATAAAAAAATGTACATTGTATAGCAGATGTGGTTGCACACACTTGTAATCCTGGAACTGTGGCAGGCTGAGGCAGGAGGGTCACAAATTGAAGCCCAGCCTGGGCAATTTAGTGAGATTCTGTCTTAAATTAAAAGAAAAGATAAAAAGGCCTAAGAAAATAGCTCAGTGGGAAGGCCCTGGGTTCAATCCCCAGGACTACCCCCAATAATAATAATACTAATAAAAAGTATTGTGAATTCCTTCATGGAATTTACAAATGAAATCAACCCCATCCACTTAGGCAATCACACATTTGAGCCCCTTGAATTGGAGTGGGATGGCAGATAGCCCTTTGGGGTGTCTCCTAAAAAAACTTTTCCACCTCAGTTTAAAAGGGGATATTTGGCCTAAACAGCTCATATTTATTCAGCCAATGGCTTAAATTTGGCAGATTTGATTTCCAAATTCTGTGTGATCTTGATAACTATCTGCAGGGAAATGGCAAGTGGCAGGAGGTTCCTTATGCCTAAGCTTCCTTCATTTTCTCTCTCTCTCTCTCTCCCTGCCAAAAATTTCTCTACCCACACCAGAGATAAGGCACTGCAAGGGGACTTTAAATTGTAACACCATATGCCAATTGGACCTATATAACAAAAAGAAAAACACTGGGTAAAATGGCTTATGTACAAAAAGTAAAACAGGTCAGGACAAGGACGCAATGTATGCCCCTATAGTGGAGGAGGAGGCCTGCTTCTCTTCCAAGCTGTGCCAAAATTATCAAACTTCCCTGGGGAGAGAGCCCATTTATATTTTCTTTATTGCATTAAGGATGGGCTAAACACAGCAAGAGTCAAGCCAGTAAATTATGCAAAACCAGGGCAGATTTATCAGGAAGGAAAGAAACCCCCATCAGTATTTTCCAAAGACACTCATTATTGATACATCTAAAAGTGCACTTTGACTTATATGCAGTTGTCTTATGCATATTTGTCCATCTGTTTAGTTACAATGCCTGCCACTTGTTTTTTTTTTTTTTT
>NW_004624739.1:34787048-34815855 GCF_000247695.1 Heterocephalus glaber | reverse complement strand
AATTGATAATTTGAAATAGGAAAAAAGGTCCAAAGATGAAGGAGTGAAGGGAGGGGAAGGGGAAAGGAAAAGAGGGAAAGGAAAAACTATGAGAAAAGAAAAAAATGGAAATGAAATTATGTAAATAGGGCAGGGCAGAGGGGGTGAAGGATGCACAAGTAATGGGGAAAAAAATAAGAACCAAAATACATCACGTACAGGTACAAGCACCCAATGATAAATGTAAACGAATTGTATACCTAAAATGTACCAATAAAAGAACTAAAAAATAAAAATTTAAAAAATTAAAAACAAGCTGTATTTAACATCTCTCAGTATAATAAAAAGCACATCACACCCAACATATTATCAAAGTTCAAAAACAAAGGCACTGCACACTTGCAAAAAAAAAAAAAAGATTGTGAAAGGATTTGAAAAAGGGACAAGAGTAGATAACAGAAAAAGCTTTTTACCTCATATTTTGTAGCCTTTCTCTTTTGATGAACAAATACAAAGATCGGCTAATATGATCTTAGAATTTTCTTCCTATGCCTCTGCACCCTATTAGAGAAAAATAGATTTTAAAAAATGAGGCAGCAACTTTCAGGAAAAAGTAGTAGGTGTGTACTTTATCCTATTAGTTGTCCTGCTGAGTAAAACTACTAACACTGGGCATCATACACAGAGAAAACATAAGACTGAAAAGTGGAGACAATAAAGATACTGGGGTTTAAGGAATGGTTCGTGGTGGTGAGTTCCTTTCTGCTTTGCTTATTTGCTTGTGTGCCTCATGTATCCGAGACTGGAGCTGAAGAAGGCAACAACCCAGAAATGCCAATGCACAGACAAAAGCTCCTGTTCTCCAATCAAAATAGCAGGAAAGGACACCTAGTAAAATAGAAAACTTCTGGACAACTGTCACTAACCTCTAACCAAACTACATAGAGAAAACAGCGGCCCCACCCAGATCCATTCCAGCAAAGGCCAACAGAGAGCTTGTAATTCTGCCCTCACTAGGCAGTAGGCAGGCACACAGCCTCACTGTGTCCCTGCCCCAGGGTGGTACCTGAGCTGGCCAAGTCGGAAGCTGCTCATTGTCTCCCCTGCAGGATTAAAGCTCCTCTCCTCTTCCCTCTGGAGCAGTGTAAGGGGAAGTTCAGCTCAGGACTCTGACACCCCCCCCCATCCCCCAGGAAGGCCTTAACAATGCATTCCACTGCTCCAGCAGGGGAGTTAACAAAGAGCTGGTGGGGAACCCAACCTCCATTCCTTCCTGGCAGTAACAAGGCCACTGTTACAGTTTCTATCTAGATGTCCTCCAGAACCTCATGTGCTCAGAGGATGAACTTTGGGAGGAGATTGGATTGTGAGAGTTCATAGCTGACTTGCTTTTAGAAGGAGGGGACAGGTCGCTGGGAGTGGGCCTGTAAGGCCTGTCTCCCTCCTCTTCTCTTTCTGCTTCCTGGGTGTCATGATGTGAGCAGGTGTTCTCTGACAGGCCTTTCCACTATGCCCTTCCTGCCTTGGAGCCAGCCGACTAGGGACTGAAGCCTCTACAGACAGAGCCAAACTAACCGTCTCCTCCTCTGAGTTGCAAGTGGGGTACTGTGTCTCAGTGACCAAAGAGTGACTAAGACAGACAGCCACTCCCACCTCCCCCACCTCCCCCATCCCTAGCCCTAAGGGGAGGCCAAGGGGGAGCTGACCCTCTCCCTCCACCTGCAGTAATGAGGCAGTACGTCCTTTGCTTTAGAGGTCCTGAATATATATTGGTACAGTCTACTGCTGTCAGCATTATCTGCTCAAGTGAAGGGTAGAAATCTCAGCTCCCTTACATGCATTTACCCCCCAACATGTCTTATATATTTCCTTTACATATTTAGAATTGCACACCAGACAGTGTTACAGCTTGCACTTCAACCATCAAAAATAATTCAGAAAACTCAATAGTGAAGGGATTTTATCCCACAGTATTTGCTAATATTTTTGCCTACCATGTTCTTCCTTCCTGATATTCGAAAATTCATTCTTTTGCTGTTTATGTTCCCTGTAGAGATTCCCTTAGCCATTCTGTTAGGTGGGGCTCCTGGCGACACGTTTCCTTAGCTGCGACCTCGGGTCTGTGGCTGGGCAGCACATGGTGGCAGGGTTGTGTGGCAGTGGAGAGCTGTGTGCATCACCAGCCAGGGAGCAAGGAGAAACCGGGCCCCAGGGCCCCAGTCTGCTCTGTGGGCTCCTCTTTAGGAAGCCTGCTCTTTGGGAGGCCTAAAGACCTCCTGCAAGTCCCACTGCTCAAAAGCTCCATCCCCTCCTATTGGTGCCACTCTGGGAACCAGGGGTTTAGCACATGCCTCTTGGGGGACAGTCCAGATTCAGACTACAGCAACCACATATGCCACACGTATAGAGGGAAAACACCACAAAGCCCGATTACCAACCAAGTTCAACTTGCCTGAGAACTGATTCCATCACATTCTCTTCAGGGAAAATTGTTGCTAACTTTCAAATATGCACTCAGAATGCTTTGGTAGGTGGGGTTTGTTCTTGTTGACTCTTGCTAATAGGAAACCCTTTCCCAATATATTTGGTGTCATGTGTACTATGTACTTGATGTGCCCACTGGTGCTGGAGGCCAGCAATCAGATGAGCCTGGCTCCTCCCAGCTGTGGTCTGCCCTAGGAACACAGAAGCAGATGCTGCAGCCCAGGGTTGGAGTACTAACATCATCATTCATAGCTCTATACAACTCTCTTCCTCTTAAGAGTCCCAGTCTCCCCAACTCAGAGAATAATAGCTCCTCACTTATTTACCTTCAACCCTGTTTTTTTTAAGCAAAACATTTATTGATGCATTTTAGATATACATAAAGATAACACTCATCTTAGGGAAGTTGCACCTGTACATAATGTATCCTGCTTGTTTTTTATGTTGAGAACCAAATGAAATAATGTGTATGAGTGAGGGGCCCTGTGACTTTATAAGACATGCTATATAAACAGGAATGATTTCTGTATTGGAGCTGTACCTTGTTTCCTTTAGATCCTGAAACTCCACAACAAGACCAGGGGTATACTACACATGGGTAGCAGTTGTTGGTTCTCTCAGTGGATAAAGCAGACAATTATCTTTTCTCATATGTTGCTGAGGCAACAAGCATAATGAGTCATAAATGGCATCATATACTAGGAGGTAATAAGTACTGTGGGAAAAATCAAAGCAAAGTAAGGGTTGCTGAGAGTTCTGGAGGAGGGGGATGCAGTTCCTAAGGGGAAGTCAGGGCTGGTCTCACAGAGAAGGTGACGCCTGGGAAGAAACTTGCAGGTGGTAAGAGTGCCTGCCATGTGCTCGGGAGAAACTTCTGGGCATGGGAACAAGCACCCTGAGGGAACTCTGCCTCTCTGGTCTGAGGACCATGCCAGTGTGGCTGGATGGACTGAGGCAGGGAGAGAAGTAGATGATACCACAGAGGTCAGGGAGAGGAAAGAGCACTGTGGACCTCACTATGAGTGAACTAGAGCGTCCACAGGACTGTGAGCAGAGGAATGGCCTGATCTGACTCACACTGGACTGAGAACATACAAGAGGGAACAAAGACAGAAGGAAAGAGATGTTTAAGAAGCTGTCCTAGTAATGCAGGCAAGAGATGACTGGCTGTGTGACACTGGTAGAACTGGAGATGCAGAGAAGTGGACGAATTCTGGACATGATTTGCAAGAAAGCCAGTGGGATTTCTTGACAGACTGACTACAAGGTATGAAAGAAAGAGAGGAGCACAAGGTGACTTCATCCATTTGTTGACACCTGGAAGCACAGAACTGCAACTGAGAAGAAGCCTATCGAAGGGCCAGCTCGAGGATCCCAGGGCATGATGCTGGGCATGTTAATTTTGAGACATCTGTCAGACATTCAAATGGGGTTGTCAAAGATACAACTGTGTATAAACATGGGGAATTTGGGAGGAATGTCTAGACCAGAAATAAAAATATAGAAATTGTTGGAAACAGGTGGTATTCAGAGCTGTGAGCCTGGCGGAGATGAGAGAGCGAGCAAGACTAGGTAGACAAGAAGTCCCAGGAGCGAGCACGGAGCTCTCCAGTGCTACCTCAGAAGCTGACCAAAGAGAAAGGATTGGAAGGAAAGGACCGGGAAAGTATCTGAAAAACCATGAAATGTGTTGTCCCAGAATCCAAGTGAAAGAACCGTACTTAAGAAGAGGTAGTGATGAATCTATCAAATGCTTTGATTTATCAAGTGAAATAAGGACAAAGAATTGACCTTTGATTTTGCAATGTAGACATTGTCAGTGACCCTGAGGAGAGGAGTTTCGGTAGTATTAAAGGTCACTCTGGTTGAAACTGAATGTAAGAGAGAACAGGGAGCCTGGAAATAGAGAAAGTGATTTAACTCTCCCAAGAAGTTTATCTTCAAAGGGAAGGAGAGAAGTGTGACGGGGGAGAAGCCGGCGGGGAAGTGGGTCAAGAGAGATTTTTTTCCAAGAAGGAAGAAGTAACTATGTGCCGGGACAATGACCAGGCAGGGACAGGAAAGTGATGATACAGGCGGAGGCGAAGAGCGGCTCCTTAAGAAGGCAAGAGAGATGGGATACACAGCACAAAAGCACAAACAAGGACTGGCTTCAAACAGGGACCAGAGCTATTCATTTAGAGAAATGAGTGGTAAGGCAGCGGTGTGGTCCTGGTGGGGGACAACTGCAGCTCCCTTCTGAGCCCCTCGATGTCATCAGGGAACTAAGGAGCAGTTCAGCAATTCAGCAGACTGTGAAGACCACAAGAAGGACAAAAGTCCAAGGAAACAGATGTGCAAAATATGAGGTAGGAGAGGGGGAGAGTCAATGAATTAAGGAAATGTTTTTCAAGTGTTGGGACACACCGAGTAAAAGAGAACACGATGTTTGTCCTTGGGAATCTTGCATACCACAAACTGGGCAATAGCTACTAAGCATAATAAATGCAGCAAGAAGATAGTGTAGGCTACACTGAGATCACACAGATGGTTTTGTATTTTCCACCAGACATGTTCTGCGGCTTCATGCTGGCTGCAGTAGGTGGGGAATTTACATCAGCCCTGGTTACGGTTTTACCAGGCCAGCCAGAAACAGAGGCCAAGGATCCATGGGTATTTGCAGGCTGCATCCCACAGGAAGAAGGGACACAAAAGGATTGGTGAAATATGATAAGATCAGTGGTGCATGGACTCTTGAAAGGGTGGACATGTTTCCTGGCCTGTTTGACTCATCTTCTTCCTCATTTCCTGGTCTCTGTCAGCATAGTGGCCAGGAACCTTGTCTGGGGTGGAATTCTAGCTCCATCACTTACAAGGGCTCTGCTCTGTTTCCCATTACTTGCATTATCTCTGTCCAACACACATTTCCTTAATTACTGTAGTTTCATAGCAGCTTTCCAGTACCCAGTAAGCTCACCGCCCCCCAATAACCTATAATTTCTCAAAATAAAAGTGAAATAAATTTTCAGGGAAAAAAATCCCTAGAAAATTTACCAGCTAAAAGAAATACAAAAGGAGTATTCTTTAGGTAAAAGAAAAAATAGCCACTATTATAGCTTTGAGATATAGGGATAAATATATAGATAAATTTAAATGAGCATCAACTCATAAATATTCCAATAAGAGCCATAAATATGGAGAGAAAATTAAAGTGCATGATAAACTAAAATCAAAATGGATCAAAGATCTAAATATTAAAACAGAAACACTAAACCAGCTGGAACAGAGGTTAGGTAGAACTCTTGAAGACATTGGTGTAGGAAAAGACTTTATGAACAAAACCTCAGTTGCATGTGAACTAGCAGAGAGAATCAACAAGTAGGATCTCTTCTGATTAAAAAGCTTCTGCACTGCAAGAGAAACTACCAACAAAGCTAAGAGACAACCTACAATGTGGGAAAAAATTTTTATCAGCTGTTCCTCAGACAAAGGACTACTATCTAGAATATATAAAGAACTTTAAAAAAATCAGACCTCCCAAATTTAAAGATCCAATCCAAAAATGGTCATCTGAAATGAACAGACATTTCTCAGATGAAGAAGTAGAAATGGCAAATAAACATATGAAAAGAATCTTCAACATCACTGGTCATTTGAGAGATGCAGATGAAAACAACACTGAGATTCCACCTCAGTCCAGAGAGAGTGGCTGCTATCAAGAAATCAACCAATAACAAATGCTGGTGGGATTGTAGGGAAAGAGGAGCCCTGCTCCACTGCTGGTGGGAGTGTGGATTGGAGCAACCCCTGTGGAAATCAGTATGGAGATACCTCAAAGAACTAGGATTAGAGGTCCCATTTGACCCAGCTATTCCCCTGCTGGGTATCTTCCCAAAAGAATTAAAAGCATCATACCACAGCGATATATGTGCACCCATGTTCATAGCGGCACAGTTTGTAATAGCTAAATCTTAGAAACAGCTCAGATTCCCATCAACTGGAGACTAGATAAAGAAAATGTGGTTGTTTTTTTTAATGGAGTACTACTCAGCCATAAAGAATGAGAAACTAGAGAAATTAATAGCTAAATGGATGCACCTTGAAACCATATTATTAAGTGAAATAAATAGGACACACATGTGTAAATACCAAATAGTTTCTCTAGTGTGAGAAACTGAAAGTATAAATGAGGACCAAAATGTATAATAGATAATGTGAAATAGGAAGCAAAGGTCCAAAGGGGAAGGGGAAGGAGGAGTAGGGGAAAGAAAAGAAAAAAATATGAGAAAAGAAGGAAAGAATGGAAACAAAGTCTTTTGTAAATAGGGCTAGAGGAGTGGAAAGGAGGGTAGGGGAAGGGGGAAAATCAAGAACCAAGATGCTTCATGTACAGGTACAAATTCCCAGTGAATAATTTGATCATAATCTATACCTAAAATGTACCAATAAACTTAATGTATTAAAAAAAAGAAAAAGTGCATGACAACAATAGTGTAAAAGCCAAAGGTGGATAAATGAGATTTAAGAGTTCTAAAATCCTTGCATTGCCCAGGAAGAAGAAAAAGTACAGTGATGAGTCAAAGACGCATGTCCTGGCCCCGGGCTGGAACCAGCATGGTGGTCCTGGCCCTGGGCTGGAACCAGCATGGCGGTGGAGCACAAGACCAAGCTGTCCAAGAACTTGCTACACATGAAGTTCAAGCAAAGAGGAGTGGACTCAGAAACCAAGAAACAGCTAGAAGAGGAAGAAAAGAAGATCATTAGTGAAGAGCCCTGGTACTTGGATTTGCCAGAGCTTAAAGAGAAAGAAAGTTTCATAATAGAAGAGCAGAGTTTCTTGTTATGTAAAGAGCTTCTCTATGGAAGAATGTCATTCAGAGGATTTAATCCTGAAGTTGAGAAGTTAATGCTTCAGATGAATGCAAAGAACAAAGCAGAGGAGCAAGAGGAAGATGAAACAGTAGAGCTTGATGTGTCAGATGAAGAAATGGCTAGAAGATATGAGACTTTGGTAGGGACAATTGGAAAAATGTTTGCCAAGAAGAGAGACCATGCCAATTATGAAGAAGATGAAAATGGAAACATAAAACCAATTAAAACAAAGAAGATGGTCCTAAAGCCCCAAGATTAAAATGGATGCCTTCAAATACAGCTCAGGGATGCCTGTGAAAGCAGCGTATTTTGGAGCTTATCCTGATGGTATCTCTGTAGTTGCTAATATGTAATGTTCATTTGTAAAGAAATGTATAATTTTGGAAACATGCTGTTTTTGAAACAGATGTGTGGTAGACGTTATACATCCTTGTCCTAATGGTATTCATCAGGAATATAACTCCAGCCCTTGACCTTCAGGTGTACATAGGCACAGGTTGCTTACTAAAGATTTTTTGACCTCTCATTTTTTAAAAATATATAGTTCTCCAGTCACTGATACTGAATTGACTCCTACAAATTAATGCTAGTGTTTCATTTGCCCTTAATGTTTATATTTTGCTTTAAATTATTAATCATGTCAATCTAATTCATGCATTCATTTTGGAATCAAATGTCATGAGAATTTATTATATACTAATTCATCCAGAACAAACATACCTCTAGCCTGAAGTATTTGTATACCAGTTCATTGTCAGTTTAGGGTAGTATGTTTTGTTGTTTAAGGCATTTAATTAAAAATTGTGCAATAAACATCTGCTTTCACATAAAAAAAAATGCATGTCCTGATCTTTACGAAAGTGGTAAATGCTAAACAGATACTTAATGCATACCTAATAAGCTAATAGTAAAGAAATCTAATAATAAAAACATTCAACCTACCCAAAAGAAGGCAAAAATGCAAATGGAAAAGAAAGGTGGTGAAGGGAAAGATGGGAAAAGCCTGAGAGTAGATTGAATATTAATTCCAGGTTCCCACATAAATGCACAGGTATCTCAATATCCTACCACAAAGAGAAAATTAAGATTTCTTACAGCTTGGGTGTAATGGGGAAATACAGTTTATCACATAGCTTAAATATAGTAAGTGTTCAGCTTACAGTTTGTGGGTGGATGAGTTACTGGAGGGGATCACCAGGCAGGGAGTCGTTGCATTGTTATCAAATAAATTTAGAAGGGGCCCCTGAATTGGCTGTAAGGCAGATAAACCTGTGCTGGTCATAATCCTGAAGGTTGAAATGACAAAAATCACAGTCCTGAAAGATTAAAACCCTGAATGTTGAAATTCTGAAGTCAAACTTTTAGATTTTTGTTTTTGAATTTTTTCACTAATTTAAATTCTCAGCATTAGTTTTTACAATTTGCTGTGATATGTATTTCATCTACTCATTATTTCAAATACTGGGAATATAAACTGTTTAAATATTTAGAGAGCTGTAATTAATTTTATGCTTTTTTGGCAAGTTCGGCTCTGAGAAAGTGCATTATCACATTGTTGACTCTATGTATAAGCACTATATGAGTATGTAAAAACATTGGAACTTCAGTAAATGAAGAGATATCCCTTTTGAACATCTGAATTTGTGAAAACTGAAATTCCTTGGGTTCTTGGCCCCTTGAGTGACCACCTACATAGTGATGATATCAAGATTTCTGATTGATCTTTCAGAAGACTTAGGTTTCCTGTCACCGTTTTTCAGGTAACACAGTGATGAAGCTAGGTATGTACAATTATCAACCACAGTAATATGTGTTTATATATTTTGCTTGTTAACCTATTGATGAATACATTCATCTGTTCATAACTGTCACACCCGTGTGATTGTTAGTATGCCTGAAGAAATATGTCACAATTGGGACCAAGCATAGTGGTGCATGCCTGTAATCCCAGCATTCAGGAAGGCTGAGGCAGGAGGGTTGCCATGAGTTCAAGTCCAGCCTGTACTACATAGGGAGACCCTGTCTCAAGAATAGGCCAATATAAAAAAGGAATGCCGGATGTTATAGCTGCCTATTTTATTGTGACAAGTGGCCTATGATGTGCTCTGTAGTTTTTCAATGTTTCTCAAATAAACTCCCTTTTAGAAATAGAAATAAATGTCTTTAAAAACTTTAAAAATTATTTTTCCATAATAGTACCAACTAAAATTTCCCTATAAGGTGAACATTGATCATAACCATTGAATTTGATTTGGTTCTCATCTGATTCGGTTTGCGATAGACTCATGCAAAGGATGAAGTTCGTGAGCCAGGGTGGCACTGGACTGTTGGGATTGTACACTGTAAAGTCCAATCTTTGGGATTTCAGCACTTGCGATAGTGGTGTGAGACTATGTCTCTTGAGCATATGGCCTTAACCCCAGGTGACACACAATGCAGCCGTGTAGGACTGGCATCTCCTGGGAGAAACTCTGGACTTGGCCTCTACTCCGCCTCCTGCAGAGTGCACAGCCCTTACAAGGACTGCTTTGTGAGCTGGCTTAGACCACAGAGAAGCAAACACAGTGCCTTCTCCACTGGTGTCTGGCGGATTATTTTTGTTTTAGCTCAGAATCTCCTTCTTTAAGGACCTGCTTTTTACTTGCCCAAGCTTGCTTGTATTAGAGATAAAAGAGCATTTCTCATCCCCTTAGATCTCTTGAGTTTTATGTCCTCGGTCACAACAGGGCCTTCTATCAAATTCATTCCACTCACTTTAGTCTCAGAGTGCCTGGAACTGATGCTCTGCACACCGCTGGCTCCTGGAGGGAAAGCATTCTACCTGAAGGAAGACAGAGCCTCATGACTGTGGCAGGCTGGAGAAGGAGGAAAAGGGCTTTGAGGAGAAATAGTCAAGTAAATCTGTGCCTCTTTTGCAATTCCACAGTGAGCCTTAGCTCCAGTGACTCTGGCAGCCCATTTCCGGTCAGTTTCCACAATGGCTGAGGCAGTGTGAGCTGATGGCACTCATGACAGGTGCTGGAGTTGCCAGTCCTCTTTAGGGTCCTCTTCTCTGCCCATTCTGAATTCAACTATGTTAACAGCGTCTATTAGTGCTTCCTGTGTGCAGGGCAGTTTGTTCACATTATCTCTAATCCTGTCAAACCCCATTTTACAGTTAGAGGCTGAATCAAGAGCTCAATAGCCTGCCTGGGTCAGGCAGCCAGTGAGTGGCCGAGGCAGAGTCCTACCGGGATCTATCTGAAAACCTCCCTCTGCTATACTCAGCTTTTGGACTGTCTGCAACCCACCAAGCCACAGAGCCAGCATTGTGCGGTAAGCCTGTGAGACCCAGGAGCAGCAGATAATGATGCTGCCTGATTTGGGAGCAGGGAACCGTATTTGTGGAACTAGTATTGTTTTGGGTGCAGCACCAGGTACTTTTGCCTCATTCTCAATCCATCTATTAACTCAGTAATCATCACCAGATAGGTGAGGGGGACGTTTGTATTCTCAGGTTACAGAGCAGGATGCTGAGGCCTAGAGAAATGAGCAGAGTCCAAGTCACAAATTTAATGAAAGCGAAGCTATCTGCAGCTCACTGACTTCAAAGCCACAATGCCTGCCGCTGGCTACTTGGGACCTGTCCTTTGGAGAGGAGTGGAGCAGTCAGTCAGGGGAGCCCAGAGCACGGGGCTATTACAGTGGGCCAGGGAATGGTACTGGGCCCGGCAGGGTGCAGGCACTCCAGGCATCAGTGTCTTCATCAGTACAAACGTGGGTTTTTGTTGCTCCCGACTCCCTTCTGGCCTTGAGCACAGGGAAGAGTAAGGGCAGCTGTCCCATCCCTCTGCTGGGCCCCTTGGTGCCTGGACCAGAGTTGGGGACACAGACCAGGGGCTGGAGAGGGCCCTGGGCTCGGGGCACTCCCGTAACTGCACAGTCCCAGGGCTGGGACACTGACACGGTCCCCACCTGGGGCTGTGACAGGCACTGGTGGGGCGGTGTCTATAGGGCCGGGCCAGGAGGGACCAAGCTAGGGGAGCAGAGTCCAGGCTGCAGCGCTTCTGACTCTCAGCAGGACCAGGTGTGCAGGGAGAGGGCGGGCGGGCTGTGGACAGCCGGGGAGGGAGGCCTCGGACGGTGGGGGCCAGGGACTCGCGCCCAGCGACAGGGTCTCGGGCAGAGGTGGGACCGGAGCGGCGGGGACGCCAGGCTGCTGTCCCTCAGGCGGAGATGGAGCTGGAGAAGACGAGGAACCAGCTCGCAGGCGGCAACAGTGATCCCCGAGGCTGCAGGTGGGTCTGGGTACCTGGGAGCCAGCAGGAAGCCGCCTGGCTCAGCCGCCACTCCCTGACGGCTAGCAACAGCCCGCGGCACCCGACAGGAACAGCTCCACCCAGGGGTCCACTGCCCGCGGTGGTGGCCCAGTCTCTGCACCCAGCCTGAAGCAGAGCCCCTCTCCTCCTCTGGGCCAGACCAGACCCCACCCTCTCCCTACTCTGGAGCAGATCCCACCCTCTCCCCACTCTGGAGCAGATCCTACCCTCTCCCCACTCTGGAGCAGACCCCACCCTCTCCCCACCCTCTCCCCACTCTGGAGCAGATCCCACCCCCTCCCCACTCTGGAGCAGGCCCCTCTCACTCTTCCTTCTGGGCCCGTGCCCTTACCCTCCTGGGAGGCCACTTCTCTGCTGCCTTAGTGGCCTGGCCCCTGTGTGGCTACTGCTGCTCTCTGCCCTGGCCTGAAGCAAAGCCCCTGTTCCTCTCCCTCTGGTGGTATGGGGAGATGTTTGTGCTGGATCCTGCCCTAACCTGTGCTTACCCAGGAGGTCTGTGCAGGTGCAGGAAACCTCAGCTGCCCAGCTCTAGGCCACTTTGCTCTCTGCTAGGGCAGGTGGGCCAGGCCCCTGTTGTGTGTCTCCTCTTCCCCTGTGGAAGAGAGAATGAAGTCCATCTTTAGCCTCAAATCGTTTATGAGGCCATTACAGCTCCAGAGCTAAGGTCAGGTCAGCGGCACTATGGACCTGGCTTATTAGATTCTATAGTTTGTCCTCAGCTATAAGAAGCCTGATTGCTAACTGAAAATGTGCCTGTCTGATTCTTACACCGAAGCATTGTTTTGCTTCTGTTTGGACAATGACACTGCTCTCCCTCTTCAACGTGTTGTGCAATTTATCCATGGAAAATTTAGATTTGCCATACAGAATTGGAAAAGAAAGGGCCGATATTACTTCTATTAGAAAAAAGTGGTATTTATCAGCTGGCAGTTAAGGCTGAGGATCCATTAGAGGTGGGTTTTTCCCGAGGAGGGCTGTTTAAGTGTCCAGCTGGCTGAATGTTGGGTAGGGTGATATGGAGCTGTCCTGCAGAGGGTGTGGCAGTGCCCAGAACACAGGACGACTTCAGGAGCTTCAGTCAGAGCCCCTGCTGGGCAGACAGAGAGGCTCACTATGGAAACATGGAGAGTTAAGAATAAGATGATGAAACTAAATATGAGATTGAGCTTTATAAAAGCAGACCAAGGATTATACATTCAAGAGAAGCTAAGCCCACTTCCACTCTCAAGCACATTGTTAGGTATCAAATTCAGGGTAGGTATATCCTCATTCCACTCCTGTGGCTATGGCACATCTTTTAAACATATTCAGTGTCAGATGTTCATCCAGTACCATAGTAAAAATTCTACATAATGTGAGAGTCATATGAGTAAACTTTATCACCTACTTGGGCAAAGTCACCTTAGGTAAAAACAAAAAGAAAACAACCTCTACCCTCATTACAATATAGTCTGGTGGATAGACAAATAATACGTATATTAATAAATAAGTAAAAAGTAGTTGAATTCTAAATAAGTGACTATTAGAAGGTAATGATGCTATGGAAAATCATGGATTAGCTGCAGGAATGGAGAGTGCATGGAGGTAGTGCCTTTTGCCAAATAGAACAGTTGGGAGGATATTATTTGAGCATTCCCTGCCCCATGGTGCTGGGCTAGAACCCAGGGCTTAGCACAGCTGTTACATGAGCTGCACCCTAGCCTGGGTCTTGTTTTGGAGGCAATATATGAGAAAGACTAGAAAGAAGTAAGGGAAGGGCTGGGGGAGACTTCCTGGTGGGAGTGACCATGCAAAGACCCTGAGATGGGATGCATTTGGTATCCATACAGCTGCAGAGAGACTAGCATGGCTGAAGCAGAGCAAGCAGAGGTGAAGTGAGATATATGGTCAGAAAGGTGATGAAGGAGGCTGAAGCCTGAGACAAGAGTGTCACAAGTTCAAGGCCCTCCTGGGCAACTTAGTGAGGCCCTGTCTCAAAATTGGAAAATAATGGTCTGGGAATGTAGCTCAGTGGTAGAGTGAGTTCCATTCATGGTGGTGGTGGGGAGTGGGGAGGAGGAGAAGGAGGAGGAGGAGGAGGAGGAGGAGGAGGAGGAGGAGGAGGAGGAGGAGGAAAAAAGAAACAGTATACAGGGCCAGGGATTTAGCTCAGTGGTTTTGCCGGATCCCTGGTACCAAAAAAGCAAAAAACAAACCCAGAAACAGTATACAGAGGGCTAGGGTAAGGATTTGGCGCCTCCTCTGAGATAAACAGGGGCCATTGCAGGTTCGCAAGCAGAGACTGACTGGAGCATCCCCATGCTGACCCTGCTGGCTGCTAGCTGCGGCTAGGACAGACTGGGCCTCCATGACAGTGGAGAGACCGGCAGAGGCTGCCCTCTGCAGATGGGCCACAAGGGGAGAAGGAGCTGAATTCTGGGTGCACACAGACACAGCCCCCACAGTCCTGCAGGAGAGCAGGCTTTGCTCGTGTTCGGTTTGTGCTTAGTAAAGAGAAAGAAATGCTGAGTTGAGTGGCAGACGCTGTTCTCCCCTCCTGTGACCTCTGTGAGGCTGTTTCTCGCTATCCAGATGTCCCCCTAGTACCTTGGACAGTGCCTTCCTACTTGGCAACTTCCTGGATTGTTCCGTACATTGTGCATATCACCTTTTTATGTCTGGAAATATTATAATGGACTATCATAACTACTTAGATTTATATTTGAGTGTGAAACATTTTGTAACTTTTAAATTAATTATATTTTTGCAGCAACCAAGACAAAGAAAAAATGAAGAAAGTGAATTTGATTGGACCATTAACATTGGTAAGCTGTGAAATATTAAGTGGGAATAATCTTAGCTTTCATTTAACTTGATTCAGGAGCTACAGCAGCGACAGATTGTCCCTCGTGCCTGTGGTGACTGGGTTGGCTTGTCATAGACCATGGCCACACTCTCCAGAGGTGGGACGGGCTGGCTACCACAGTCAGAGCCACCAGTGTTCGGGGAAGTTCAGAGAGGACGTGTGAGCTCAGCACCATGCAAACCACCATCTCTGCACTGCTTCCCCATGCCTACCTTAAAATGGGCTTTCATGTGAAGGGGGTGATTGTTAACTACAGCAACTTTAAAATCTGTTAAGAAATCCATGTTTGCATTTGGCTTCCAAGAAAATTGGTCAAGTACAGGCTAACTAGTGAGGATTTTGATCATGCTTAAGACCACTTTCAGGGCTTTTCTGCTGGTTCAAGGTGAGCCAGCACACTTTTGGAAGTAATCTAATCTGTTTTTCATTTTTAATATGTCTCAAAGAAGCAGCCCAAGAAAGTGTTCCCGTACTTTTGATAAATATGATGTGTTTTGAACTGACAGCCTTCACTGACAGCAAAGAAGTAGAGTTAGTTGAGCTGAACCTTCAGCTGAGGGAGTAAGTGGGGAGAAAGACTCGAAACCTTCACACATTGTGCACGCATCTCAGGCCACTACAGGGCCTTGCTCACGGTCATCCCTCCTGCTGCATTCCCTGGCATTTTTGTTTTTAGAAGTTTCAGTAAGAGTAAAAAACTTGAATGTAGTGCTTAGAGAATATATTGTCTGTAATATGAAATCTGGTCTTCATACACAGATTTTTAATCTGTCTCCTATATAAAATAAAACACTACACACCATATAATAGAAACAGAAAAATTCATTTGAATTTAAAAGCTTTAGTTTAAATTGGATTTAAACTTAATTTTTATTCTCCCTCTGAGTAGATATTTTTTATCCTCAAAGAGGTCAGGATAAAACTCTGCTACAATAGAATTAGGAATACATTATTTTCTTGAGAACAGATCAAGATTTGCTTAGGGTGTTGTGAAATTTGTCTAATTTTAAACTGAAGCTTAGAAATTTAAATTTAATTAATGTAAAGAGCATTAAAATGTTTCTCGGAGTCAGGTAATGCCCCTAAGAGAGCACTTCGTGAGAGGCTGACCCGGTGCTTTTTGGACCGTGGCTGACAGACCAAACACAATCTCTCCCTTCCCTGTGAGCCACTGAGAATTAATCTTGAGGACACTGGTATCTTTGGTAGCAATTTTAGGAACTCTTCCCCATTTGTTCTTTTTTTAAAAACTTTAGAAAATGTTTATCGGTGCATGTTTGCAGGACATGCAGTTTGCAGTCATCTTGGGAGTGGGCACATGTGCATAATACAGCTTGGTTCTCTGTTTAATCCTCTTCGTCCCCCTGCCCTCCTCCTCCAATTCCCCATCCCGATTTTCATTCTTGTTGATAATTAGTATTATCTTACCATAACGTGCTCCCTGGTTTTCATTCCAAGCTTTCCCTTGCTCTGACCCAATGTCTCTTTCAGTGCTCTTGCCTGTCCTGTGTGTTTCAATAGTGGAATTTACCCCCAGACCTCAACTGAACTTCCAGAACCCTTTGAGAATAGTTTGCATACACACCGTATCGGCCACATGTGCTTCCAGCCTCTGCCCACCTGGGTATTGACCCTGTGTGACCCAGCTTCAGCCCCCAGCATTCCCCCCACCAGCTGGACTCATGGTCAGATTGCTGTTCCTCGTCCTGTAAAAAGGCCCTAGGGGAAATGAGCAAGTAAAAAGTTTGAAAAGAGAAGTAAGATGCAAGAGGAGGAAAAAAAGCTACAGAAGTGGAAACACAAGGGAAAGAAGATGCAGCCTGGAAGGCAGAGAAGGAAAACAGAACAAAGCAAGAGCCACAACAAGGTCAATTAAAATTATTGCTAAAGGGTGAAAATTAGAGAAGATGAAAACAACAGAGACTGCAAAGCCATTTGAAGTGTCAGGTCCAGATCTGTGGTCAGTTCTTGGGGTTTGCAGTTCACTGTGACAACTGGCATCTCCCCTCCTCTCTGCAGGGAGTGTTGAGTCCAGATTCCTTGGTGTGGCTCACCAGGCCCTCTAGACCTCCTTCACATCCTCTCCATACCTCCTGACACGCCCTGCAGGGATTCCACTGAGGGCTGTGGCCTAACCCTGCAGGAGGTGTCTCTCCCCTGACTCCCCCTAGCATCCTTCGGAGCAGGACCTCCCTGAAGCCTGCAGCTGGACACTCCACAAAGCTTGTACTCCACTGCTGCGCTGCCCTTAAAAGCTAATTTAATCTCGAAACTCAGATGGGCTGTTTGCCTCCTATTTTTAATTCTCCCTCTGAAATAGTCTGAAGGTTGCTTTAAAGGATATGCTGTGTGTGTGTGTACTTAATGTCTGCCCTTTAGCTGTTCTTAATTCTCTACCTCGGGAGCTCTGGAAGACCAAGCAATATTGCTTAATGGAATCAAACTTTTATCCCTTCTGATCATATATTGTAGTCATTCCCCCAAATCAGATACTGATTAAACAGAATTAGATTGATGCCTTCACAGAGTACAAAATAAATAGAAGTGTGAAATTAATCTGTCAATGATTTGGATTGCCGTTCTCCTCTAATATATTCATTTGCAACTATTAAAATAGTCCTGCCTTTAAATAAAAATCCAGAGTATATAATTGCAGGAGGTAGAGAAGCCCCACGTAACAAGCCACGTTGTTCTCCCTTTTAGTTTCGGTACTCTGACTGGCAGGATAAAGCGCTCATGTGCCTGGGCACCATCATGGCTGTCGCTCACGGGTCAGGCCTTCCCCTCATGATGATCGTGTTTGGGGACATGACGGATAAGTTTGTCAATGCTGATGGAAACTTCTCCTTTCCAGGTAAATTATTTCACTACTTTTGTTTTTTACAAACCATGAAATTTCTCTGGGTAAAAGATTAGAAATTGATTTTGAATATTTATCAGCTACCTGCTTAGTGATTTAGACACTGGAAGACCCTATATAGCAGAAAGCAATTGTGAAACTCCTAGAAAATGCCTAAATACTCATTTAACTGTCAAGAAATACATGTGTACCATTTAATTTTTTTGTTTTGTTTTGTTTTTGGTACCGGGGATCGAACTCAGGACCTTGCGCAAGGCAGTCACAGTGCTACTGAGCTGAATTCCCAGCCACCATTTGATTTGTAATATGTGATAAGGAAATGCAGAGAAAGTGCTGCATGTGAATTGAGTAGGAAAGCCACCCTGCCTGAGGGCAGCGGGCACATAGCACAGTCTGTCTGTGTGGCATCCATGTGCTCCCACCAGTGATTACTGATGGGCTTCGAAGTATGTCAGCTAGAACGGCCGAGTTTCTCCACTGTGAGCAGCTTGTAGATCTGTTTCTGTGTTTTTTCTCCTATCCCCCTAAAATCATACCTATTTCTGTGTCTGATTTTTTGATCAATGAGACTGACCAGAACTGGATATGCCAGTCACTAACGAGTGAATGGCTTCAGTGTGAGGATGACACGCCTTGGAACTCACTGGACAGATGCAAACACTGGTGTGCCAAGGGAATCTGTGCCAAACAGACCTGCAAGAGGGGCCCTGGCAACACCACTGGAGCAGGGACCCAGAGACGCTCTTACTTTCCTGTTGGCCAGATTCCATGCAGCAGGGACAATTTCTAGGGCTTCTACCAAGCCAGATGGGCTGTTTCTCCATGAGACCTCAAGGTTACTGGACTAGAGGAGACTGAATGAAGCTTGAGTCAGCACAGACGTAGAATTAAAGTAAAAACATGTAATGAAGAGACATTTTCATAGCAAAGATAACTGAGAAAAATGCACTCCATCCTTTTTTTTGTTCTTGTTCTTTTGTTTTTTTGTTTGTTTTTTGAGACAGGGTCTCACTCTAGTTCAGACTGACCTTGAACTCATGATCCTCCTGCCTTAGCCTCCAGGAGGATCATGGGATTACAGAAGTGTGCCACCATGCTACACTCCATCATAGAATTTTGTAAGAATTTTTCAGTGTTCATTGATTGAGTGCTACATACTTAGTTGCTGTTGTAAGGCATACATGTAATTAAGGGAATACAATTGCCTCATTGATAAAATAGGGTATGTTTATATAAATACAGAAACATTTACAGTAAGTGCCTACAAAAATAAGCTTACTTGTTCTCAAGTACTATGGTCTCTGAACAGAATATATTTATTTAAAAAATGATAATAGTATCCTTTCATTGAGTGCACTATGTGCTAGGTCCTATGGTAAGCACAGTATATGCACAATTTCGCCTCATGTTTGTAAGAACAATTGTCCACCATAGGTGACATTATTCTTTATAACATGTGAAGAAGTGAAGGCTTGGAGAGAGTAATCAGCTTGTCATGGTTACTCTGCTGGTGAGTGTTAGAGCAGGCTCCAAACCAGGACTTTCTGTCATCCAACCATGATTGTGACCAGGTATACGTCCCCCAGAATGAATGTGTTTTCACTAGGAGAAAAAAAAAATGCTTTGGAGAGTTTTTAAATGGATTACCTATGTTTGACCAGTGACCAAAGCCTTCACACAAATACTGTGAATATGAAGTTGGAGTAGAATAGGATCCTGTAAAAAGTCTTTCTAAGAAGTGGGGGAAGCAGGAATTTTCTGTGTGTTTTCCTTTTACTCTATAGAAGGTCTAGATCTATTACATATAAATTATATGTATAATGTATACACACTGTATATTTATATATATAAAGATAGATATAGATATCAGGGTAATGTCCATAATGGAACACATCAATCAAAAATTGATCTCAGTTTTTCTTTAAAAAATCACATTAATGGATAAACAAAATGTGATCTATACATACAGTGGAATATTATTCAGTTAAAAAGACAGAAATTTCTGATACATGCTACAACATGAATGAAACTTGAAGACATCATGCTAGTAAAATAAGCCAGTTAACAAAAAGGTAAATACTGTATGGTTCCATTTTTACGAGGTATTTAGAGTAGTCAAACTCATAGAAACAGATAGTAGAATAGTGATTACCAAGGACTGGGAGGGGGGAAATGGGAAGCTCTTGTTTAATTGGCAGAGTTTTAATTTTGCAAAATGAAAAAGTTTAGAAAATTGGTTGTATAATAGTGTGAATATACTTAGCACTACTGGACTGGTCACTTAAATATAGTTATGTATTTTTATCACAAGTTTTAAAATTTGTAAAGGATTGAAACAGCACAATTCACTTATCACAGCTGAGTTCATTTTTGAATCAATTTGTTTTGCTTTTACAAACATCAGAATCATTCTACCACTTGCAATTTGGGACAGTTTGCTTGTTTTCTCCTTATTTCTAGTTATGCAATCGAATAGCTTTGAAGCTGGTCGTGGCAGTCAGGTGCTGTGTGCTGTGTCCAAGGCCAGATGCAAGGTCTTGTTGGGTAGCTGCATGAGCGAATGAGTGCTGAGAGGACTAAGTTGTGAGAGTTGCCAACTTCGTTTCAGTAGCCTCCAAATTATAAACACTCCGGTTGGAGACCTTTGGTCCTCTGAAGCCGCACTGTCACTAGCCGGTTGGCTATCTTGCGGGCTTTGGAATGGTAAGCCCCTCAGATGTATGAATTTCTAATATCCAGTCCTCTCTTTGGAGAAAGTGAAGTCTAGAGGAGACTCACTCGAAGCTCGGAGTTCTCCTTGCTGTGTTCAGAGTTGCAGAGTTGGTAAAAGTCGTCAGTGTTGGGAGAAGATAGGCCACTTAGCTGCAGCCCTCAGTGATGGCGAACCTCTCAGGGCTTTCAGTGATAACAAACTTCCAGCTCAGCAGATAGAGATGATGTTTATTTAGAGTCTGTATTTTACAGTTGCTAGATTTTTTTAGACAACTAGAAGCCAAAAGACAAGGGAACACTAGAAGAGAAAAAGGTTCGGATTACAAGAGAGCTGACAATGATGCATTGTGAACACAGCCCATCCTTGTCGACAGCCACTGTGACAAGGTTGTCCCCTCAGAAACGGCGCACAGAACACTTGCTCCAAAACCTTAGAGACAGTCATAGAAAACAGCTCTTCCGCAGAGGGTACCACAGCTTGGCATCTTTTAGGCCACGTCTGCGTGACCACAATAATGTAAAAATTCTGCAGGGAAATTGCTGCACCCTGCACGTCCTGCATTGCCTTGTGGTTGGGGGAAAGGTGTGAGGAGCCCCAGGTTACTTTAATTGTCTGCAGTGCCCCCGCTGTCCGAGCTACAGCCGCTCTTTGACGATGAGGACTCTGTTTCCTGACCCTGAACCCTGACGTAGGCACTTATTACTCAGACCCTGCACTCACAGCTCGTGACCCTGGGCCCCTCGCTCCACCTCTCTAACCTTACTGCTGCCATCTTTGAAAGGTGATGACAGATTTAGGAATAGAATTAAATGAGGCAATCTATGTAAAGTACCTGGAACACAATAAGTGATCGATAAATATCAGTAGAAAACTGGAAGTGTGAGCCCCTCTGTCAGCCTTTTTCTTTGCCAGCCGCATGGATGGACTGTGTGGAAACTCTCTGAAATGAACCAGCAGCTTCGGGAGTTCCCCATCCCTTTGTTACAGCAATGGATGTGGGAGTTCTCCATCCCATCACATTAGAAGCATCAGGGATGCCTTTGGAAACTACGATGCTCCAGGCTCAGCCATAGGTTCTGGTTTAATGGGGCTCGGGTGGAGTTCGGGCATCTGCACTTTTTTCAAGGCTCTCAGAGACGTTGAGAGACCAAACCAGATGACTCCTGGGGGAGCCTGTATGAGGCTGAAGCACCTTAGGTAGCAGGTGCTGGCTCTTTGCAGAGCTGGAGCCCCTGACTTCTGGGAACACTCTCGCCCCTTCCCCCAACATTTGTCTTGCCTGTGTTCTGGACAGCCAGAGCTCTGGGCTTCTGGCCGCGGGCTTGGAATTAGATTGTCATTCTTCACCCGGCACTAAGGCGGGAGGGAGTCAACTCTGGAAAGCCCAGAGTCTTGTTTCCTAACAGAGAGTCGGCATCACAAATGATTTTTTTTAATGAAGAAAATTAAAAAGTTCAAGACAGGTGTTGAAAGAAAAGAAGGTTTATTAAATATTTCACCTGGTTTCTAAGTCAGGGGGAAGCCTCCCATCAAGTCCTAAAATCCTGCAGATTTGGCGTGGCTCAGCAGCCCCCAGTTCCAAGCACTTGTCCTGGGTCCACTGTGTGAGAACTCAGGAAGAAGGCCATGCTCAGAACTGACCTGGCTGCTGAGAAGGGAAGGGAGCAGGCCGGAAGGGAACTGCAAGGGCCAGCAGCTGGTTAAGTCAGTCAGAGACGTCTCCTGTCAGTAGGAAAAACTTGTGCCTGGTAGTGAATCCTGAGGTAAGTTTTAAATAAATCTAAGCCTTATCTCCCTTTGGAAAAAGATAAGAAGAATACACAGCCCTGGGGAAACATGCCCCTGAGCTATTTACACAGGAAAAATGAGCAAAGACCAGTCTCCAAAGGAAAATTGGAAATGACCTTCCTGGTGTGCTAATGTTTATCTTATTACTTCATGAATGCAGTAGATACGGCCTGTTTGTTTTTATTTTTTCACTTTACATTTTTAAAAAAGTCAAAGCAAAACATTATCACAAATCAATCAGTGTAGTGGTGTGAGGGTGTAAATCAAACTGCTGGGGGCAATTTTCAGCCCTGCGGTTGCTGGCTCCCTGGTTGTGGATAAGTTACTTTATTTCTTCTTGCCTCAGTTTTACTCTTCTATGCAATGGGGACTTAAAGAACAATCTTATCTCATGGGTTTTTTCAAAAGTAAATGAACTAATGTATGTAACGTGCTCAGAACAGTACCTAGCACAGAATGATAGCACTTACTAATACAAGAAAACCATGAAATGCACACTGACTTTCTCTCTAGTGAGCTCAAATCAAGGCACAGTGTATTCCATTCACAGTGTTTTCACAGGCACAGTGTATTTCATTCACAGTGTATTTCATACCAGTGTACAGTGCTGCTGGTAGCCAGGTCACAGCATGCAGGCCTTGACGCAGTGGCCGGAGGTCTGCTGAAGACTCAGCTGTCTTCCTGGCCTTATTCCTCTCCAGCAATGGAGATAATTTGGCCTTTTCCTTGCTAATAGTGTAACAAAGCAGAAAGAGAAAAACATGAATATAAACATGAAATTTACAGAACCAAATGTTTGCAAAGTACTTTAAGCCACCAAGAAGAAAAATGTCCCTTAAATCCCTGTTTCTATTCGGACCACTTCTGGTTGCCTCCACTGCCTGCACGCTCTTTGGCTCGCAGCTCTGCCTTCATCAACCCCTGTGTGCTGCGAAAGGACCAGACCCCGGGGTGACAGAACCCAAGGCACCCATGGGCCCCACCTGGGCCCGGGACACTCCAGACCCTGGCAAGGGGGAAAGTGCGCTTGCATGTGAAAAGAGAAAAGAAAGAGAACTTTCCTTAGAGAAACTTACCTGTAAGGTCATCTATATATAGTTCATGTGTTTAAATTCATAGCAGATTTTAAAATTCTGGCAATGGTTACTAATAGTTCAATCTTTCAAAAATGTTTTTGTTCTTTTGTTTTTATTTAGTGAATTTTTCATTGTCACAGCTAAATCCAGGCAGAATTTTGGAAGAAGAAATGACTAGGTAATTTGCATATATTTATGTATGGTGTGCTATTTTGAATGTTTCATTTGAAATTAGTTTCAAGCCCCAGAGCTGAAAGAACACACAGAGGAAGAACCTGTTTCCCGAGGCCCCGCTGTGCTCATCTGTGCCCCAGCCCAGCTGCAGAGGATTCTAAGCACAGTGGTGTTGCCTTATGCAACCAGAGTGCAGTCATTAACTGCAGTAAATTTAATATTGATAGAATACTTTTATGCAATTTGCCATCAATAGTCTCGTTTCTCCAACTAACCCGATAGTGTCATGGTGTTTCTCTCCCCTTCATTCCTCCCAGGGGAGCCTCAAAAGCCTGTGACCTAACATTTTCATGGCTGCGTTTCACTGATTTGGCTGGTTGAAATGAATATAAATTAGATTAAAATATATTGGAAAGTATTGAAACAAGTTGTTAGTCTTAGGCACTAATTTTCTATTTATTTGATTCAGCTTTCAATCCAAATTAGTTTGAATTCATGACTTTTACGGTATTATTTTTAAAGTCTGTTCAGAATCTTTCCGATAGGAAGAGGCCTCCTGTTCTGTGTGTAAGTGATGTGCCAAGACCTACACTAAGAACTGCTGTGTTTGTTCTGTTTATTCCTACATTTGCAGTACCTAAAGAGCAGAGAACTCTCTCAGGACAATAAGACAGGTGAGCCTGAGACAGTTATGGGAGAGAGGTGAAACGGTACTGTAATATTGTCATCAGTTAGAAATGCACCATTAATTATCAGCCTTTTTTCCTGTTAACCACAACAGTTTATCTGTTTTCATTGGATGATAATTCAAGTATATAGATTTTTCCATAGTGAAGTTCATCATCTTCCTGTTTAAGAAGAACAAAAAACCTTTTTTCACGTGTATTTGTCATAACGTCCTGCACAGTCTTTGTGATCAGTTTGGTAAACTGATTAATTTTCAATGCTAAAATTGCTCCTAAAAGAGATGAAAAAAGCAGAGTATTTGAAAAGGTCTTTCTAATTATTTTCCAGATACGCCTATTATTACTCAGGATTAGGTGCCGGAGTTCTGGTTGCTGCCTATATACAGGTTTCATTTTGGACTTTGGCAGCTGGCCGACAGATTAAGAAAATTAGGCAAAAGTTTTTTCATTCTATTCTACGACAGGAAATAGGCTGGTTTGACATCAATGACATCACTGAGCTCAATACACGGCTGACAGAGTAAGTGTATTGTTAATGTCACACTTTCATGAAGAAAGGATGAAGTAACTTGTGAAAATTTGTCAGAAGTCATTTTAAGCAAAAAAAAAAATTTACTAGATTAAGTGCTTGACATAAATTGGAAAAGAGCATCTGACGGTATTTCTAGAAGCTCTGTAGCCTGTGCCACTGCGTGATTTCCATGCCTGTTAGTTTTTGTCCTCCCTACCACAGCGTAGGTTTATCAGGGACTCAGTGCACATCCGAGACATACTTGTTCCTCCCGGTGTGCCCTGCAGGCCCTGACAGTGGCTAAGGCGTTCAGTAAAGACAGCTGAGTGGGTGAAGAAGTGATCAAATTAGTTCACTGAGGGGCTGGCCTTAGTGGGTGTTGGGTGCTACCCAAAAAACACCTGCGCACCATCCCAGGGGCTTGGGACGTGTCAGTGAACACAGCAGACACCACCACTGGTGCTGACAACAGCAGGGGGAGAGAGAAGATGAACTTTCCTGACTGAAGAGCATGGTGAGCAGATGAGGTCAGAACCCGAAGGAGACCCAGGGAGACCTCATGGGCGCTGGTGAGGGCTTGGTCCTCTAGCCTGAGCGGAATGGCCAGCGGGAAGGCCATGATCAGACCTGCACCTTTGCAAGATCACACTGCCCTGTGAGGGCAGAGCAGGGGCAGAAGCAAGGGGCTCTTCCCGGTTTCTTCCCCAAAGAGGCTGAGCATGCCTTCTCTGGCAAGCGTGGAGAAGAGGGGTTCAGGTGTGCGAGCTTTTCAGATTTTAGAATACTTGCATAGACTTTACCAGTGGAAGATCTTTAATCCAAATATTTAAAATCTGAAAAGCTCCAAAATCTAACATTTAATACTCAAAAGCTTTCAGATTTTGGAGCATTTCAGATTTCAATTTTTTTTGGATAGGGATGCTCAAATTGTAATAGGAAATAATACTTCCACATGATTGCTCCCTATTATTGTTGCACTGCCTTTCCTAATTCCTGCTTTTAAACAAAGTGATTCATGAGTTCAAGAGTAATAGTATCAACTTTAATAGTAACTTCTTAGAAGCATAAACTAACCCTGAATTTTATCCTTCATGCAGTATTTAGGTGGGGAAATCTCATTCAGGAGGCTAAGACTCTGAAAGAGGCTTGCAGTAGTATGTACATGTTTTGTTTGCTGTGTATGTGTTTGTGAAATGTCTGCTTCACCTCCCTAACCAAAGACCTCTGCCTGTAACCACTTAGGTGTGATCTTTTTCAGTGACATCTCCAAAATCAGTGAAGGAATTGGTGACAAGGTTGGCATGTTCTTTCAAGCAGTAGCCACGTTTTTTGCAGGATTCATAGTGGGTTTCATCAGAGGCTGGAAGCTCACCCTGGTGGTCATGGCCATCAGCCCTGTGCTGGGAGTGTCTACAGCAGTCTGGGCAAAGGTCTGTGGAACCGGGCACCTTTATGTGTCTTCACCTCACACACATGCGGAGTTACTGCTAATATGCAGAATTCTGATGCTTGCACAAATCCATGCTAAATGTCTGGGAAATCATCTGCAGACGGATGTTGTTTAACAAGGGAATTGATTTTTAGTATGATTCAGAATTCACATTTCTAATCTCAGTTTTAGGTTTCTTTGTACTGTTATTTATTTGAGTAAATCTAGCATAGTGTTTTAAATGGCATAAATGAATATGTCCTCATTTAAGGAAGTAATTTTAAAATGCAACATTCCTCCAAATTATTGCATGAAGTAAATTTTTAGGGCTGGGCTTTGTCCTGTGGCTTTTTACCTGTGAGAGTTAAGAGGCCTTCTGCCAGTTTTGGCTTACAGTGAAATGTACACATCTGCTTTCTGACTGCCAGCACTTCAGAGTGGAGAAATTCTGCTGGCAATTTTTGTACTTTCTGGGGTTGATGATCTACTTAGTGAACTATTTGTATCTCTTTTATTTTAATTCTTCCTTTACCCTTCTTCTGAAGCATCTTTTTTGGCCATCTTCTTATTCAGTGGACTGCCCATGAGTGAGTTTGAAAGTATTATTTTCATAGTACGTAGAGATCGTGACATCATAAGGGAAAGCATGGTGAATAATTTCAAAATATAAAGTTTTGTTTTATTTCACCCAACAGTGAGCTGGAAAGATAGCAGTAGATGTGGATCTGACACTATTCCCCAAAGCACTGCTAGAGAGCTCCGGGTTTCCTTTTCCTGACTGCTCTTGGAGTGCCTGTCACCTGGGCAGCAGTGGCCACTGGCTCTGGGCCTCTGGGTGCCATTGCTGCAGGACTTCAACACCCAAAGAACTAGGCTGAGAGTCTCCCAGGCTGCCTGTGGCACTGCTGCTCACACCCGGGTCCTGACTGCTTCTCTCTGTCCAGGTTCTGTCACGGTTTAGTGACATGGAGCTGGCCGCATACTCCAAGGCGGGTGCCGTGGCCGAGGAGGCCCTAGGGGCCATCAGGACCGTGCTAGCTTTCGGAGGCCAGAACAAAATGCTGGAAAGGTCAGAGCCAGTTCAGAGAACCCCTTTCCTTTTCATTGTTCACGGTGGTGTGTGTTGAAGTCTCTCTTTCTAATATTCCCCCACAAAATATAAGCCCCCTTATTGAGGGGTATATTTTAAGATCAGGCAACTGACTTACATCAACCACGTGTGTTCTGCAACTCCTTCGGCAGTCTGATGGCATCCAAAGGATGAATGGTGTATTTTTTAACTGCATTTAAAATAATGTCATTTAAAATAAAATATGTAGCATTAAAAGGATGCCAATTATTTTGTGGTTCGGTTATCAAAATTTTTCAGTCCCTTTTGGCTGTGACCTGGAATATAAGAAAGGGAGCCCGGGGGGTGAAGCCTCCCAGGAACAGCACAGGGCGCCCCCCTTGGATGAGCCGAAGCCCCCAGCTCTGTCAGTGGTGCAGGCTCAACCTGGCAAACAGCACCTGGAGATTCCTGTGTGCTGTGTGTGGCCCTGCACTCGAGAACCTCAACAGCTGCTTAAAAGCTTTTTTTATTGTGATATGATTGATATATAAAGAACTGTACATAGTTAATGGGTTCCTTGTGATGAGTCTGGAGATAAGCATACATCCATGGAAAAGTCTTCTGCTTGATTTAAATGTAATAATTATTTAATGTTCTCTTTAAATAACAATATACCCTTAGTTGAAGTATGAGTTCATTCAAAGGGTTATCTTGGTTATTGTTCTATGAGACCTCGATGCAGTTTTTGAAAGAAAAATTCTCTGAAATTCTCCACTGTTCAAAGCAAAGGGATCCCTAATCCCTTGATTTCATTTTATTTTCTACTTTTCTGTTCCTTAGTCCCTCCTCAGGACACACGTCTCTGGTTCTCTAAGCTCATCCGTTTTCTCTCTGGCTGCGGCTCACTGCACACAGTAGTGCACACAGACCACACTACCTGCAGGCAGACCTCAGGATGTCCGTGTCAGAAGCCGCAGTAAGCGAGCCACCCGAGCAAAGGCAACGATGGCTGTCTACAGCCTCCTGCTCCAGGGCCCACTGAGACCGGCTCAGAGCCACCATGTGCGACTCAGGCCTGGCGCCCCAGGCTGTCCTAGTGCTGGAGTGGCCTGTGCTGGCCCAAGGTGCAGCTCTGCCGAGGAAGGAGCACTCCGAGCAGGGGACATGCTGTGAGGATGGGTGTCCAACGGCACTAAAGAGGCGTGTTCAGTAGCAGCACGTGTTTTTAAAAAATGAATGAATTCCCACATCTCACTTGGTTGAATTTTAAAAAAAAGAGTGGTGCTGCTGGGTTTTTTGTTAGAAAGGAAATACCAGAATGTGTGTGACCCCCCTGCCCGGCCCAGTTTCAGTGTAGGCCCACTGGAAGCCAAAATTAAATTTTACACACTCTGGATCTCACATGGAAGAGTGGATTTAATTGAACTTGAATGTAAAAAAATATAATTTTATAGAACCATTCTATATATTTGTACTATTTTATCAAATTGTAGAAGCTGGTAATATGAATTAGAATTACTATTCAAAAATAATATAGCGATAGAATGAGGAAGATTCAGGAAGAGATTAAATTCTAACATGATTATAGTAATGAGAATTGCCAGCCATGTGCCAGATGCTATTCTATCTACTTTTTATAATTATCTGTCAGCGTCACATTCATCACACTAACTGGCATTATTAACTCCATTCTTAGACGATGAAACTAAAACAGAAAGACTGAGAAAGAGCCCATAGCCCATATACTGATGACTTTATAATCTTATACCTAGCTTTGCAGTTGAAGAGCTGCTGGATTTTACAAAAAGAGAAACAGTGAGAACCCCAGGCTTATGAACAAAAACTTGTAAGATTTCTGTTCCTCACCCTATAGGGAATAAAAGGAGGATTTGCTTCTCTAGAGAAGAGAAATTGACCTGAGATAAGAATCTGCCCATGTCAGAGTTCAGAATCGTATTTATATCTTGGTGCCATTATTGGTTGGCTTGGTTTCTCTTCTCCCAACTTCACACTGACTTCTTTTATTTCTTTTTTTTTTTTT
>NW_004624739.1:34770806-34786948 GCF_000247695.1 Heterocephalus glaber | reverse complement strand
AGTCCTAATTTATAGCTTTAAAAAATTTTTCCAGAGTAAATTATCAGAACAGTTCAGATTAAATAGTTTTTAAATTCTTTTATTTCTTTTTTTTTTTTTTTTTTGGTACCAGGGATCGAACTTGGGTCCTTGCGCTTGCACAGCAGGCAGCAAAACCACTGAGCTAAATCCCCGGCCTTCTTTTTCTTTTTTAAATTATTATTTATTAAGTTTATTGGTGATGCTGGCCATTAAAGTGATGGGAAACCTCTTTCTTCATACTGAAGGGGCGAGAGTTCAATTCTGCAATGGCCACCTGAACATTGGTTGGCCAGGTAGGGACCAGGGGAGAAGGGTCCCGAGCAGGAGAGAAGCCTGGCTCTGGTGTAGCGCTCCTTGGTCCTGAACAGCGATTTCCAGGACGCTGGGTCTCACCACTGGCTGATTACGTCAATGGCTCCCCCTACACAGGAGATGAGTATGGCTCTAATTGTAAATTGAGTTGTTGTTTCTATTGTGACATTTTCTCTCTGATTTTCGGGTAGGTATCAAAAACATTTAGAGAATGCCAAAAAGATTGGAATCAAAAAAGTGATATCTGCAAACATTTCCATGGGCATTTCCTTCCTGTTAATATATGCATCATATGCCCTGGCCTTCTGGTACGGATCCACACTGGTTCTAGCAAAAGAATATACTATTGGAAATGCAATGACAGTAAGTGATTTTCCTGGTATTTATGAAGAATCTGAAAATGTTGTTTCTCTCTCTACCTTCTCTGTTCTTTCCCATTGCTCCTTTTGGAAGGAGGAGCCATGATGACAGGTTTTCGTTTTTGGATAAATCTTTGTTCTCTTGTGGGTGAAGCTAGGTTTTGGGAATATGCAGCTGGGGATGACACAGTAACGTGCAATTAGACCAAATAGTCTACTAAGCCTCAAATAAGGCACACGTGTGACATACTAAAGGGAAACAAAAATGGAATGAAGAAATATGTACTGGAGTCATCCTCATTCTGTTGAGTTTCTGCTGAATTTCACTGTATGTGAAAGTAAACATTACTATAGACAGGCCAGGTGCAGGAGAACATTAGATGTACTTAATAAAAAGCATCAGCTATCTGAAACAGCAGAAGTTGTATGAAGAGAAGTTCACCCTCTGTATGAAAATGAAGATATCAGTAGCTTAATTTCATGACTAAAAAATAATATATACCAATTATACTAAGAATAAGAACGTACAACTTCTGAAGTTAAATTATAATCTAATTATCCATATATATTTGTGATGATGGGTGTATCTTCCAGACCATTTTCTATCTGTGCAAACACTTTTTTCTCTCCAAACAGGGACTAGGGCATGTGTACTTTTTAAAAATAAAGTAGCAATGTTTTATGACTGTCTCCATGTGAGTGATGTTCACGGCAGCATAGAATTATTACTCAGACATCTTTTAAACCTGCCCTTCCCCATCTTCCCAAACAAGATCCTGAACTGTGATGATGGCTGAGGGTCATTTTGAAAGTTAACATTTTCTCTTTTTTTGGTACTGGAGATCGAACTCGGGATCTTGCACTTGCAAGGCAGGTGCTGGAACCACTGAGCTAAATCCCCCGCCCAAAAGTTAACATTTTCAAATCACTTCCTGCAGTGGTGTCTTGAGTCTTCACTGTCCGGCTGGAAGAGCTGCCATAATTGCGGGGTCTACACTCTCTCACTTCCTTTCTGGTGGCAGTTTGGAAGTTCTCCACTTTTCTTCACTTTCTCATTTACTTCTGACGTTTATGGAGGGCAGTTGAAGGCTGACATTTCCCCTCAGCCTTCGTGATGAGTTCGTCTCTTCATTTCTGTTCGTGGCATGTGGACGATGACACATCATCCCTGTAGGACTGAGAGTAATACCCACGGTGAAGCAAAGTCCTGTACAAAGTCCAGACTTTTATAGCCTCCTGTCCAGAGCCTCTACTTTGGCAAAGACTATTTCTCTTTGTCTGTACTGCAGACGGTGGACAGATATTTGGCTGATTCTCAGGTTCTGGTACATGAATGTCACTGTGCTTGGAGAAAAGCCATACTATATGTCAAAAGTTTCACTGTGCTTCAAGAGAACGGAGTGTTATTCCTTCATTTATGTTTTTCTCAGTTAAAAATGCTGTTAGTCTAGATTCTTAAAGCTACATTCTGGGCTTTTCTGTCTCAGTCTAGTTCCCTAATGAGAAAGATATGAAGGGAACTGTGTTGTTTTGGGTGCTATGGGACAGATCGACCATGCAACCAGTGCACGCGGGAGTGAGTTGGTGTTTTATAACTGGGGAACTCTTATTTTTCGTGTTGAAAATCTTCATCTATCCATCTGCCCGTCTATCCAATTTATAATGGTGCTATGTAAGGAAAATTCCCTAGGCCAAAAATCTACCATGTTTCACAGTCACCACTCTGTGAATTCTGTGCATAGTTACAGAAAGCCATACAATCCTGATAATAACACTGATGGAGAAACTATTTCTCTCTGGTGGCAGAGCCAACAAGATAGGTTTGAAAAATTTTTGACTGTAAATTCAGGAGAACAGCAACAGACAGCTTGGCAAATTAGACAAGAATGATTTTTGAGGTTGGAGAAACTCAGTTGGGCAATAAAATGTTATATTAATGTTATAAATTTTGCTCTTTACTAAAAAAACTTTTACTTTTGTTTATTTTTCATTTTAATTTTAACTGAAGTGATGGAAGTGCCTATTATCCTGATTCTATCATTACGTATTATATACATATATCAAATTATCATAATGTGTCTCATAAAGATGTACAAATATTATGTCTCAATAAAGAATAAAAGCTACTAAAGCTTTCTTCAAAGATAAAGTTAAACCCAGCCTTTCAGGTAGTATGTTTCGTACAAATCATCATTTAAATCGTAGTGAATGCTGGAGGGGACATAACCTTTCCTCATGTTCTTTTGCTCAGGTCTTCTTTTCCATCCTCATTGGAGCATTCAGCATTGGCCAGGCTGCGCCGTGCATTGATGCTTTTGCCAATGCAAGAGGAGCAGCCTGTATGATCTTCAGAGTTATTGACAGTGTAAGTCGTCTGTTAACTTAGTGCTGAAACTGGGATCATTCAATCTGGCTTTAGGTGACATTTTCGATCAGCTATATTGAATAAGTTATGTTAACTACTGTCTTACTTTTCTCATTGCTGAGACAAAATACCTGACACTCAAAGTTAAAGGAGGAAAGGTTTATTTAGCTCACAGTTTGTAGAGGTTTCAAACTCTAGATCCAGCCACCTCTGATGGCATGAGGCTTTGGGGAACATCTAAACACAAGCCATAACAACCACAGCAGAATTTAGCAACATGAAATTAATGACCTCCTCATAGTCATGCATGATACAAAATGCCTCTTACTGTTTCAAAAGTTTTTCTTTTGCTAATATTAATAACAATAATCTTATGGACGAACACACCTGCTATAGTGTAGTATTATTATAATTGAAAGCAAGGATGTTTCTCTGCTTACATTTTCTTTTTCTCATCACATTTTAGCCAGATTGAAAATATTACGCTTTCTATGTAGGATTGAGGTTAGATAAATTATTGGTAGGATCAAAATTTATATTATGTTTTGCTATGGGTTGCAACTCAAATATTATCACTGCATTTTTATGATTTTGAATCAACTATATTGAATAAGTTGAACTGACTACAATGAAAAAGAAAGTATTTTGCCATACTTATGTCACTGCATTTACTCAAACAAAATGCAAAGTAGATGATGAAAATTTGATATTTCAATTTCAGTAATAGCTCATTTCATTCCAAGTCATAAGAAAATTGCTGAGCTTCTGAATATATTGAAAGTTCAGGCTCCTAAATAATGTTGTGATAATCATTCAGTGATTTTTATCAACTAAATCCATTACACTTACTATTTAGGAATAAACTAATTTTCAGTAAATGTTGAACTACCTGGCCTTATTGATTATAGTATGTTTTTGTTATTGCAGTTGTATAAATATGCATATCTATTTAGAAAATTTATGAAGATATGCCAATATTTCAAGTGAAATATTGAATGAAATGAAATGATTATTTTCTATATACTCTTCATGAAAAGCCTGTTTACTGAAAAGGAACATTTTCTTATACAGCACGCACACATACACACACACACATGTGCACACATATACACACACACACAGACTGCACTGTGAATCTGTCTCAGGTGAGACACTGTACTGTTCCAGGTTCTATTTTTAGAATTTGCTGAATCATATTTCTTAAAAATATAAATATGTATTCTGTGACAAAATAGTCATTGCATTTTGTTTTATTTAGAACCCTAAAATTGACAGTTTTTCAGAGAGAGGACACAAGCCAGACAGCATCAAAGGAAATCTGGAGTTCAGTCAAGTTCATTTTTCTTACCCATCTCGACCTGATGTCAAGGTACTGTAAGACATGTTGGTGAGAATTTCTCATGCAGGCTGATTGCTTAATCACCGTAAATAATGAAGTCTGAGGTGTGGAGGTGCACAGGCCTGGAAACCAGCACCCCGCAAGGCTCAGGCAGGAGGGTGGCAAACTCAACTCCAGCTCCGGCAGTGTGTTGGCTTAGGGAGACCTTGCTTCAAGCACTTAAATTCAAGACAGATATGGTGCTGTAGCTCAGAGTGAAGGCCCTGGTTTAATCCTTAGCACTGCCATGAATGAATAAATGAATGAATGAATGGACGAATAGTCTCTTCTTTTAATGTTGAAGGCGCTTTTCCCTTCGGGAGTTCAGTGCCCTTATGGGATGCACTCTGTTGCGTTTCAAGTTGGGTTACTAGGGAGCGGTTGTGAGATGGATCTTTGCCTCGCAGGTCCTGAAGGGCCTCAGCCTGCGGGTGCGGAGCGGCCAGACGGTGGCCCTGGTCGGGAGCAGCGGCTGCGGGAAGAGCACCGCAGTGCAGCTGGTGCAGCGGTTCTACGACCCCACCCAGGGCACGGTGAGCGGGAAAAGCCCCCAGCGCGGCCTTGGAGCTGCTTTGTAGCAACGTATGTGGTAGAGGAGCTCCGCGAGGCAGCCCTTGGTGAGCAGCACCGTGAAGCAGGCTGCTTTGAGGACCGCAGTCATCCCACCGAGGCCGACTTCCGGGTGCTGGGTTGGGCCAGGTGCGCTCGGCGGGTGAGTGGACAGCTGCTCACCGGCGCGGGTGTCCGGAGCAGCCAGAAACCCAGCGCAAACAACGCCGAGCTTCAGAGCAGCCAAAGGGAAGAGCGGGAGGGGCTCTCAAATGACGGGACGTGGGGACAGTCGCAGCTTGGGGTCCATGTTTTGTCTTTTAAAAATTTTCTTATGAATGCAAACTTACAGAACGTCGCAAGAAGGGAGCACACCCATGCTGTTCACCTCGATTTACTCACCTTATACTGCAGCCCGCTTGCTTTAGCACACTCTCTTTCTGAGTGAACATGAATGTTATTCACACCCTCCTTGGTTCAGAATGTATTTTCTCAGGAAGACATTCTCTCATTTAACCACAAAATAACTATTAAAATCAGCAAATCCACATTAATGCTATACAAGTCCACAGTCCATATTCAGAATTTCCTCAGTTGTCCCAACTTAAGGGCATTGAGTTCATGTAATATTAAAATGTAACTCAACAATTGTGAAACAGAAGATTATGAAGTAAAAAGAAAAATTAAAAATCACAAATAAGGCATTAGGATAGAACAGAGATTGTGGAAATGAATACAGAATTTTCTAGGACACATCATTAATTATTTAATTAATTCAATGAAATTATTCAGTCTGACATTATGATGCAGGGACAGAGGCCATTCTCTGTACTAAAGTGAACTCTAGTGTAACTTAGTAAATATTTTTCTTTACTTTGAAAAAGAACCTAGTAAAATACCAGCCACTGAGGGTAAGTGATTTAAAATGTCCTATTTTTAAATTAATTAGCATAATATATACATATTATTTTTAGAAAATATACATCAGCAGAAAAAGAAAATCGTCAGAACTTTTATAATTCAGAGATATTCACTGTTCACTTTGTTCTCAAAATATTTGCAAAAAAGTGTTAACACTTTTCTTACCACTGAAATAATAAAAAAATACCCAGTGGCATTGTTGATTTAATATTTGAAATTAATACTTAATATGAATCTATGAAAGCAATCCTGCTCATTATAGAATGTGATTTTGCAAATATTTTGAGAACAAATAAAAATTTGTAAAATATTTCAAGAAATGGTCAGCTTCACTTAAAAATATATACAAATGAAAACAGAGATAAGCTATCATTTTACTCATGTTAATTAGAGAAAAACAAATTAAGATGATAAAACCCAGTGTTAGTATATTACAATGCAGCAAATATATTTATATATATTCCTGATGACACTATAAAGTATTAAAATATTTTTAGAGCATTGTTTGTTCAGCCCTTATTCAACAAGAAATAAATGTGTAGCAAACACCAGTCATTGTACAGGTATGCAATTGTTACCCAAAGAGAAAATTTAATCCTACTTGACATGTTAATTCTCTGCTTTTACAATGATTTTAAAAGGAACCAAATCCAAAAAATGTGTAACACTGAAGTAGATTAAGGCATGCTGAAAATACCATAAAATAAGATCAAAATGATAGGTAGACTAGGTAGGTGAGTGGAAATTTTTATTGAAATTTAGAGTCCATAAGTAAAAGTAACGGCATAGCAAACACATAGTGGGAGAGGTGGCAAACTGGTAGAGCACTTGCATTGGAGTCACAGGCCCTGGGTTTCTTCCCCAGCACCACGAAGACCAGATCAACAAATATGTAACCCAAATAGCTTATGGAGAACAATCCATTAAAAAAAAACTATGTACAAGAAAATAAACATCAGAACACATTAACTTTTAATTTTTATTCTTGCAATTTCTATCTACTGAAATAAGTTCAATGCTAGCTAAGATTTTTCATAATGAAGAGTCCTGCTGCTTTAGCTATCAGATGGTTTAAATATTCACCAGAAAATATTTCTCTTTCAGATCAGCATTGATGGGCAGGATATCAGGAGCCTTAATGTGAGCTATCTGAGAGAAATAATTGGAGTGGTGAGTCAAGAGCCCATGTTATTTTCTACCACGATTGCTGAAAACATTCGCTATGGCCGTGGAAATGTCACCATGGAAGAGATCAAGAGAGCTGTCAAAGAAGCCAACGCCTATGAGTTTATCATGAGGTTGCCACAGGTAAAGGTTCTGGCAATGAGGTCTTCCTTGAAATCAGAATTCCAGCTCATGACACTGACTTCAAAGGATAAGCTACTGCTTGAGATGTAAGGTTGTCCAACTTTGCTAGGTAAATCCTTGAATTATTCAGCAGAGGCTTAAGGAGTACATTCTGGTACACAGATAACGTAAAACTGTAAACAGAATGTCTGTTAGTAGTTTTCTTGTAAGTCAGTGCTCATTTATTTTGACTTAGTGTAGGGAACAGGGGAAGGGGACGTTACCAGGACCTCTGCAGTGAGTCCTAGTCTCCTGCAAGCCACGGCAGCACACGGCGAATTACAGGAAAGGTAGATAAATGAGACTGAGAAGAAGCTGAGCTTTGGGTCTGATCAGTGCTGCTCTGGGCGGCAAAAACGAAAGACCCCTAGCTTGCAGCACCTTTATTCAGTACATGGGGAAACAGATGTAACAAGTGAAATATAGAGTTCAGTACCTCACATTGGGATAAACAAGGTGTAACAAAAGACTGGGGGCAGCGGAAATCTAAGAACAATGAGGAACTATGCAGATGAAGATTTGGTTCCTCCCAGGAACTATGCAGATGAAGATTTGGTTCCTCCCTGGCATCTCCCACAGGTGTGGTCCTGTCCTGGAGACTGCAGCATTGGGGGTGGGGGGGGGATCACTGAGGTCTCAGTTGTGACCAGAGGCCAAAATGCAATTATGTCTGGAATGTCCTAGCTGGGCTGTAGGCAGGAGAACTAGGCCTACTCAAAGGATTTTTCCCTAGAATTATGTAGCATTGCTCCCAACAACTTAGGATACAGTATAATAGTTGAGACTAAGCTCCAAGTTATCTTCATGTATTTCTAGACTCCCTCCCTTTGGTATTTAAAATGCTTCCAGAGCTCTTCCATGTTTCTGTTTTCTGTGGTAGAAATTTGACACCCTGGTTGGAGAGAGAGGGGCGCATCTGAGTGGGGGACAGAAACAGAGGATTGCGATTGCGCGTGCCCTGGTTCGCAACCCCAAGATCCTGCTGTTGGACGAGGCCACGTCAGCCCTGGACACCGAGAGTGAGGCCGAGGTGCAGGTGGCACTGGACAAGGTCAGTGGACCCTGAGTGTCCGGAGGAGCAGCAAACCCAGCTTTGTTGCACATTACTGTGTATGCTTGCAAGCCCAAGGGCAGATGAAGCACAAGGCAAACCAAACCCTAAGGGCAGATGAGGGGGTCCTGTGGGCTCTCTGGCTCCTCCTTCCCATCAGTTTGCACGGTCTGTGGAGGTGGTGACTGGCACTGGCTGGCACTGACCTCTGGGCAGAGCCGAGTCCCAGGCAGTAAGCCATTCAGCTTGGTCTTTTCTTGCTCAAAAGTAGTTGTATGAAAATATACAAAGAAATCAATAGGAAAATAATTAAAACTGTCCAAGTATTTTTCTATGCCATACATTTTAATGATGGCATACTGTTCCTTTCTTTGGTGTACTGTAATCTATTTAGAAGTTAAAACTCTTTCTCTGTGGTTACATTAATTTCAGTACATCAGTAGGAAATAAATAATTTACACAAAACACATACAGACACACACAAAAAATCTAGTTACCTCTACCCTAGGCCAGCTGAAAAAAGTTCAAAATACCTTGCTTATAGGCAGGAATGTAATCTTTACCCATGAAGGTGGTTAGACACTTTTCTGGAAATAAGTTCACTTTGCATGTTTGAAATAAGTAAGCCATTTTGAGGAGACCATTTAAGCAGCATATACTGAGCCCAGTGACCTGCTCGGACAATTTCAGGTCTCTCACGAGCATCTTTATGAAACTGAAGCTCTGTGGGAAGAGCCTTACCCAGGTGCAGCCCCGGGGCTGTTGCTGATGCCATCTCTTATAGCAGCAGGGTGTAAACTCCAGCGAGGTGACCCGCTGTGGGCACATTCCAAACACACATTGTAAACGTGTCATGGAAAAATGTTTAGTGATACATGTGCAGGCTCCTTAGCAGAAACTAAAGTTGCCTCTGTTAATTTTAGAGACAAAATTATGGACCTTATTTTCCTAAGTAAACACGACTGCCTTGTATGTGTAAAGTGTAGTCAATCCACACTTCCTCATTTATCAGACAATATTTTGGCTCATTTTATATCATTTAAGTTAGTGATTACAGAGACAAAAATCATTCCTTTCAAAGCCTCACACTAATTTATATTACTTTCATGTACACTGTCATAATATTATATTAAGGAATCAAACTATACATGTGACTGAAAGCAGAGGGGAGTTAAAGCAGGAAATAACAAAAGTAATTATTGCATATATAAATTAAATGACTGATGTTAATTTAAAATGTGTAGCCATTCAGGTATCAGCATAGACTTTTTAGGGTGAAGCCAGGAAGAATGGGAGGGATTGTTTTTTAAGTTCTCTTAGGCCCTAGAGGGCAGCTTCCACCTGCTGCAGGATTGCTGTGCTAAAGGAGTGGAATTAATTATTGGAATTCAGCTATTTTTTGTGATATGACCTCTGCAAAAAGCTAAAGCCATTACCTTTTAATTAATATCTGCACAGTCACTCGCTTTCAGCAGTTCTTTGTGCCGTGTGGGATTATGACGCTCTCAGTTGATGGTCTCTTGGGTCTCTACTTTAAAGGGAGGAGTTCATTAAATAAAATACGTTTCTTCTAAGTTACCACAGGAAACACTTCCATCAGTGTTCCGAGGTTGCGCACTCCAGACCTCTCCCCCACCCTCTGATAGCAATTTCTTTACACTTCTTCATTCTCCACTGGAAATGTCACCACTTCCCTTCCAGCCACTGCCTAGCTCAGCTGCAAAGCCCAAGGGCACATAGCCTAGTTTCTTGTGTCAGTAGCTCCCCGGTGCTTCCCTCTCTGTTACTTTAAGCTAAGATTTAGTGGCTTAAAACATAACTTTCATTTCTCAGCAATCTGTGAGTTGATAGAGCTTTGCTTCTGTCCCCTCTGGCCCTGGCTCAGGATCAGGCAGGCTGAACGTTCAGGACACTTCCCCACATACCTGGCTGTTGGTTATGGCTGCCTCTCTCTCCTAGAATTCATGAGTGGTTCATGTTTGTATCTCTGCGGCACTTGTCCCAGTGCCTTGCACATAGGAGAGACTAAGTACTTAGAGAACTGAATGTGACAGTCCAGCTCACTAAGAAAATACATAGCATGTTTAACAAGCAACCATTTGTCAAAATAAATAATATGTTGTTCCATACAATTTCTTAAAAACAGCAGATTCACTATTTTGATTTCTTTTTTTTGGTACCAGGGATCGAACTTGGGTCCTTGCACTTGTGAGGCAGGCAGCGGAACCACTGAGCTATTTTGATTTTTTAAAGGAAGTCAATAATTACAAAGCTTCATATTTACCTGACTACTCAAACTCAGTGTTACCATGCTAGAGGGACAAATTTCTCAACAGTTGTTTGCTTTGAATCTAGGATAATTGTTTGCCACTGTCTTATCATCACCGGGGTGTCTGAGAGCTCTGAAAAAAATCTATTTGTGTTAGAATTTATTCTGGTCAACTTTTCTTGGACAAGGGTGACAGTTGCTCTCTGCTCTTCCCACACAACATTCACTCCCAAGTCTGATTCCAGTTCCTTTGTACTGATCTGCTGACACCATGTCAACCTAATATTGTCCTAATGGTAACACAGTCACTGTTAGCTCTTTATTAATCACAATTAGTATCATGTATATAATAAATCAAATTATTTCTCATATGCATTATATGAGGACTCAGTCATGCAACTTCGTATGAGTAAATATTTGGGAGTGCTGCTTCAGGGCTGACATGCTAAAAATCAAAGAATAGTTCAAATGTTTTCCAAGTGAGCTATGTTCTAGCCTCTCCTTTTTAAAATGTTTTTGCTCTTTTATATTTACTTAAACACAGCTGATTCATCTGGATTTATTTTAGAATAAGGACTAAAGTAGAAATACTGTATTATTTCTCTCTCCAGTTGTCCAGCACTTATTTATACATTACCATTTATTGTATAAATTACCTTTTCCCTACTAACAGACAACAGCATAGTTGTCATATACAGAGTAGACACCTGTCCTAAGAAGCATTGGTCTAGTAGGGCTCATGAATGTCAGAAAGAGTAACCATTGTTAATGACATAACATTAATAATTTGATGGACATTATCCAGGGTTTAATCCACCAGACCAATATCTGAGATCACTGAACAACTTACAACAGTAACTTGTAGATTTCAGCATAATAAAAACCATCTGGGCACTTGTTAGGGTGCAAAGCTACTGCTCCACTCCAGAGACTAGAATTTAGATGGTTTTTGACCATAATTTGAGCTGTCCTGATCCCAAAGTACATTTTCACCTAAACTGCAGCCTAAAGGCCCATGAGGTTGCAGTTAAAATCATGTTCTGGAGAAGGTTGCCCCTTGGCAATGACTTCCCTAAAGCATTTCTTCCCTAAAATGCTTCTGCCCAAGGCCCCAGTTTGCCACATAAGTCCAAGCTCAGGCTCCTCAGACTGATGTGAAAGACAACTGAGGAAGGCCAAGCCTTCATTCCTCTTGAGTAACACACCGCTGTGGGCTCCAGAGTGCTCCATCCTTGTCCTGCAAGGCTGACCACGTGTCTGGCCAGCGACTCCTGTTTGACTTGAACCTTGAGCAGCAGAGTGATGTCGGTGTCCTAATCACACAGAGATGCCGATGTAAACTGTCAGCACGCATCTGAGACAATGTGGGTCCCCCTGACAATGTGGGCCCCGTAGCCCAGATGCACCACAGCCTGCCTGTCTCCCCTTTAGGCCCGAAAAGGCCGGACCACCATGGTGATAGCACACCGACTCTCCACAGTCTGTAATGCCGATGTCATCGCTGCCTTGGAGGATGGAGTCATTGTGGAGCAAGGAAGCCACAGTGAGCTGATGAGGAAAGAAGGGGTCTACTTCAAACTGGTCAGCATGCAGGTATCTCCTTCCCAGTCCTCTTCCCTGTGGTTCGCCCCTCAATATTGTATTCTTTAAACAGTTAAGATAGGATGCAGACTCATGCAGACCAGTAAGAATTAGGAAAAGGCCTAAAAGTGAAAAATATATATGAGACCTTAGTTCAGAAGCAGCAGAAGACTCTATGGAAGAAAGGGCTGGGGAAGTACAGAAAAGTGCCCAAAATTCTGTGAATGTACCCTCGGGAGAGTGGTTCTTACCTGCCCGGATGACATGTCCACCTAACAGCAGGAATGGACTGAACTGAGTGGTAGGAGGAGGAGAACAATATTAAGGTCTCCAGTGGTTGGAGGAGGTCCCATGAGATCCAAAACTGCTTCGTTGATGAGCCAGCAAGACCAACAGCAAGATCTGTGGCTCTAGGAAGCCCATAGTTTGGTTGTCTTTGGTTAGGTTGACAATTATTAATTTATCTTATTAAGCATGATAGTATATTGTGCTTTATCTCACTTGAGCAACTTTGCAGAATAAGTAACTTAAAAATTTTATTCTACAACTGTGACTCATACTTGTAAGAGTATGTACACTTGCTTTCCTATTTCTGTAATTAGTATATACATACGTATTTTTGGTTTTTTAATACTTCAGATTATTCAGAATATTTCAAATGCTATCATTGTAATTACTTAAGAATAATTGTAAATAACGTGAAATTAGTCATTTCTCTAAAGTTGTATACTTGGTGTGCCTCCAGCATTTCTCTGTTCTAAATATTAACATGTGAGCACAAGTGAGCCAGAAAAAAAGTCAAAATTTTGCCTTGTTTTCTTCAGTTTTCACATGTGGAATACTAAATCTACCATGAGAAGTTGCTATAAGTTTAAGAAATTAGCATCTTGCACAGAAAGACAAGTACTGTTTCATTTCCTTTCATGTGTAGAAGCTAAAAGTTGATCTTCTAGGAGTAGAGGGTGGAATAATGGTTTCTAGAGGCTGGAAAATGGGGGAGGGATAGAGAGAGGCTGCACAAGGGCTGAGTGGTCTCACAGCAAGTCAGAAAGAATAACTTCTTTTTTTATTTATGTATTCATTGGTCCATCTTAAGTAGACAGTATGTTTACATTTATCACTGGGTGCTTGTGCCTGTCCATGATGCATCTTGGTTCTTATCTTTTCCCCCATTCCCTGTGCGCCCTTCACCCCCTCCACCCTTCCCTATTTACATAGACTTTCTTTCCATTTTTTCCTTTTCTCATAATTTTTCCTTTCCTTTCTTCCCTTTTCCCTTCCCCTCCCGCCACCCCTCCATCTTTGGACCTTTTCTTCCTATTTCAAATTATCAGTTATTCATTTTAATCATTTTTATCCTTATTTACACTTTCAGTTTCCCACACTAGAGAAACTATTCGGTATTTACACATGTGTGTCCTATTTATTTCACTTAACAGTATGGCCTCAATGTGCATTCATTTAGCTATAAATGTCTCTAGTTTCTCATTCTTTATGGATTTAATAAAAAAACCACATCTTCTTTATCCAGTTTCCAGTTGATGGGCACTTGGGCTGTTTCCAAGCTTTAGCGATTACAAACTGTGCTGCTATAAACATGGGCGCACATATATCACTGTGGTATGATTCTTTTAATTCTTTGGGGAAGATCCCCAGCAGGGGAATAGCTGGGTCAAATGGGACCTCTAGTCCTAGTTCTTTGAGGTATCTCCATACTGAGTTCCACAGTGGTTGCACCAGTCTGCACTCCCATCAGCAATGGAGAAGGGTTCCTTTCTCCCCACAGTCCCGCCAGCATTTGTTATTGGTTGATTTCTTGATAGCAGCCATTAGAAAGAATAACTTCTAATGTTCTATAGCACAGTAGGGTAACTGGTTGACAATAATTAATTATATATTTCAAAATAGCTAGTTTTGAATGTTTCCAACATGAATGATAAATGAGGTGACAGTTTTACCAATTACCCGGATCTGATAGTAGAACATTGGTGTACTGAAATATCACACGGTATCTCATAAGTACATACAATAATGTGTCAACTAAAATACATAATTATACTACTCGTATAACACATGTATACTAATATACAGACATTCTTCGTTTAACAACACAGTTCCATTCCTGCAACTAAAATGTCAAATGAATCAGTCACTGAATGAGGAATTGTGTATAGTATGTACATTACAATATTCAGAGAAATGGTCAAAGGAAATTCTAACTTAATGACTTTGCTTTTATTTATATAACTTTTAGATGCAATACTGTAATGTTTAACAGAACATAAAACTACAGTACTATAGTGTACAGTCCAGTGGCTAAAAATTTCAGTGCTGTATAAACAAGGTGTACTGTACAAAAAAAGATATTGAGGCCCTATAAACAATATGTATAGAACTGCACACACAAAAAAGGTGGGTTGTAAGTCCAAGAGGTGGGTCTAAGTCTGAACAGCACACCTCAGTATAAGTCCAAACAGTCATTAACCATGTAGGTGATTAAATGAAGAATATCTGTATTTTTTAAGGGAGATGAAATAAGCATCTGAATATACCAAAGAAACCACTTAAATGTTTAAAAGAGTGAATTTGTGATATGTGAATTATATCTCAATAAAGCAGTTATGCTTTCTTTTAAAAAGAAAATGATGCAAATAAATGCATGATTAATGGTTGTTACTGAAATTTATAAATTTCCCAAAATGAATGTATCACAGAAGTGATGAAAGTTCTGCAGAGTAGGCTTGCATTTGGCAGAGGCTGCTCTCCAGCAGGAGACGAACCCCAGTGTCTTTGCCACACCATGCAGTGCTTCATTGTGTATCATATTACCTGCAATCCATTTCAGTTGTCGTGTCATTAAAGTCACCAAGGCTCTGTGATTTCACCCATGATGACACATAACCCTAAGCAAAGTAACACTTTCTCCCTTGCTGTCCTGCCCTACTGTGGTAACCCCTGGAAGAATGACCTTCCAATCTCACTGGGACTGAGGACTGAGGCAGGAGGCTGCTGGACAGTTTTGATCTTTCAATATCATATTCTCTGGGCTTTCTTTCATAGAAAAAGCTATACGTTTTCAGACTGGATGGTGGACTGGTCTGATAGAAAGGTGATAGCTTTGGGCAAGTCATTTAAGCAAATTGGGTTTTGATCCCTTCTTTGATATAAGACTAGGGCTTGTGTTACAACAACCTCAGATGCTTCTACCAGCTCTGGGATTCAGTGATTCTTAGGTGGTCTCCCCCTGGATGTCCCCACCCTTCCCACTTCCCGTTTGGGTTTGTCCCAGCCATTTATTTTCCCTTTTTAGGGTGGGGAGTGTTTGAGACAGGGTCTCACTATGTAGTTCACGGTGGGCTTGGGCTCACTCTGTAGCCCAGGCTGGCCTCAAACTCACGGTGACCCTCCTGCCTCAGTCTGTGAGCCTTGGATCACAGACATGTGCACCACACTTGGTGCATTTACTTTGCTGTGGGAGAGGTGAGGAAAGAGCTGTGATGAGTCGAGGGCTCAGTAGATGCACACAGCGATGCTGCTTCCCTCTCCTCCAGCCCCAAAGGCCAACATGATTTTAATTTAACTTTGCTTGGCTTTGTTTCTAAGAACTACCAATGCTCCTTCATTGGGTAGATGGTTTTGTTGGTTCTTGGTTCTTTCTTTTAGCATATCTTAGTTGCTTTCTGATGTACAGAAATATATTCTTAGCTTTAAAAGTCTGAGCATTATAAAAACTCAAATATATATATATATCTAAAAATTTTAAAGGCATCACAATTTAATTCTACAAATGATCATTGGCTGCTATTAATATTTACTCTTCATCTTGTTAGAGTAGGCATATCTGCCCTTGTTCCCCACTTTAGGGAGAAAGCATTGCATCGTCTCCGTTCATAGAAGGAGTTTTTGTTGGAAGTACGGAGTACATGTCTTTGATCTGTTGAGAAGGTTCTGTTCTACTTCTAGTCTCCTGATAGCTTTTACCATGAACA
>NW_004624739.1:34682404-34769371 GCF_000247695.1 Heterocephalus glaber | reverse complement strand
AAGAACCAAGAGACTCATGTAATGGTACAAGATCCCAATGATGAATGTAACTGTATTTTATACCTAAAATGTACCAGTAAAGTTAATGGGGAAAAAAAACATTTACTCTTCATCTTGTGAGCCTGCAAGAGTTAAAAAGTATCTTAAAATTCCTTTAATTATTCAAGAGATTGGGCAACTTTTCACATGTTCAGTGGCACTTGTGTTGTTTTCATCTCTGTATGTATTTTTTCCTGTATTAGGCCATTGTTCTATTGTGTTCCTCATAATATTCTTATTGATTTATAGAAACTCTCTGTATAAAAAGAAAACACTCTTCTGTTGCACATGTTGAAAAGATTTTTTTGTTTTGTTTTGTTCCACCCAGTTTCACTCTGTTGATTGGCTGCCATAAAAAAGCTTTAAAATTTTATAAAATTAGATTATCAATTGTTTTCGTATTTGAGGCTGTTATTATAAAAGATATTCACCCATATTTCCTTTCAGCATTGATTGTTTTACAATTTTACGATTAAAACTTTAAGCCAGTTAAAGTATATTCGAGTGTAAGAAATGAGGGCTATTGGTTGTAAATGTATGCTTTTTATCACCTGGTGAAAAGTGACGTCTTAAATTTGAAGTTTAACGACCTCTCTGCTAAAGTGCCCAATACCAACTGAATGAGTACCTTAGATAAGGTACAAAATGTATTGAGGGACAGAATGTTCATTGGTCGTAAAAGGAAGCTAAGATCTGAATGGGCTTACTAAAGAACTGCCAGTTGAGGTGGATCCTTGATAGCATGGATGAGATTATAGAAAGAGGAAAAGATAAGAGGAGGCATTCAAGAGAGATGGTCCAGTTTGACTTGCATGAGTTAGATTTTTGCAGCTTCCAGCCTGAGCAGATGACAGGAAAGTGCGAATTGTTTTTGAGCTGCCCTTTAGGAAAATGAATCTAGTAGCAGTGTGAGAATAGATGGAAGTAAAAATGGAAAGAATCAGTTAGTTGTCTAAGCCTTTAGCCTAGGTTGGGAGATAGCATAAAATCATTTTAATAATGAGTAAGTAAGAAAGTCCACCAAGCAAAGCATATTCATGTGGTTCAAGGCAATACGTCAGCCCGCGGGCAGTATTCTCGTAGGTGCTGAAAGTTCAGCTGGAAAGCTGACGAGACAGCATGTGGCGATGAACATACACAAGCTACCATACGTGCATAAGGCAGCAGCCATCGGCTGAGTTTGCAGCAGAACCTGAAGGGGGAGTCAGAAGATTCTGTCACAGGGCTGACGTGCAGGTGGGCTCACCTGGGGTGAGGTATGAGTCCGGGGAAGAGTGCACAGCAGGTGAGGAGAGCAGCCTTCACCATCGCCGTGGGTGCTGACCGAGCCTTTAACTCAGCCTCCTGTGTTCGAACTTCGCTAATGTTTCTATTTCTTCTTCTTCTTTTCGTGGTGCTCATGACTTGTTCTCTGGATTCTCAAATAGTGAGCAAACTCCTGCTGGGTGATGGAAATTTGTCTTTACATTTCAGAAAGCTCTCACATACTTTAGTTCTCATATTGTTCAAATTGGAAAGAAACTTTCTGTCATTTTCAACCTTTTTTACTTTTGTGGGTTGGTGGACTTTATAATTTTCCAGCTAATCTTGACCGAAAGCTGTTATGAAATCTAAAAATCTTGACACATGCAACATTCAAAATTGCTTTGTGATTTTAAAGGACACATCTGCACAATTTAACATTTTGTTTTTCTTTCAGACATCAGGAAACCAGATCCAGTCTGAACTGGAACTAAATGAAGAGAAGGCTGCTCCTGGTATGACCTCAAATGGCTGGAAATCTCCCATATTTAGGAATTCTACTAGTAAAAGCCATAAAAATTCACAAATGAATCATAATGGCCTTGATGGAGAACCCAATGAACTTGTAAGTTCTTTTTCCACTTAAATTATGTCTCTTATTTTATAGTTTTGCTATTGAAATTCTTGGCCTTGCACATAATTTTCAGGCATAGATTATTCCTACTATGAGCCATATTCTTTAAAAAAAATAACAAAAAGGAAATTCTGGGCTGGGGTGTAGCTCAGTGGCAAAGTGCTTGCCTAGTCTGTGTAAGGGCCTGCATTCCATCTCCAACACACACACACACACACACACACGCACGCGTGCGTCCGTGCACACACGAAAATTTCTAATTTAAAATGTACTTGACAGTAAATTAAAATAAATTCCAACTAAAATGGCTTTCCAATGTTCCAAATAGATCCAAAATGTACTCTTTGTGCTAATGTGCTTAATATAAAAATTAAATGTCCCATTCATCTCTGAGGTCTACAGGGCAGTCCAAAATGAAATGTCCCGATGTCGATATACTCTAGTAGACAGGATGACCTTGGATTGCCTGTACTAGGAAACCCAGAACAGCATTGGCTTAAGCAAATTGAGAGGTTTTATTTCTCCTTCACATAAAAATTATGAGAGGTAAGAAGTTCAGGTCTAGAGTGGTGGCTGCTTAGTTAGCAGGGATGCAAGTTCCTTTCCTGATCGTTTTCACTGTTGGCACACAGCTCCCAACCACAAGGTCACACTGCACCCAAGACTGCACCTGCAGCTCTCACTACCATATCTGTGCTCCACGCAGCAGGAAGAGTAGGGACTTCCCAGCAGTCCCACCCACCCAGAGCTTTTACTTGGGAACTGTTGATCATAACTGACCCCGATGGCCATCGATGCCTTCAGGGAGTGTGGAAGTCTAAGCAGAGGATGGGGACCTGTGTATGTGCCGAAGAGAAGTGCTCTGAGGAAGAAGCCTACTTAGTGCCCTGGAGACAGGACTTCAGATAATGCTAGCTGAGAAGGAGAAACTCCTCCAGTACAAAGCAAATTAGGTTAGTCTGAAAGAAGAGGGCTGAGTGGAACCTACTTCTGTGTTCTCTGTTTCATAGGCACAGATATGACCTACATTGCCTCATGCCTATGGGTTCCACATCCACCTCCAGTGCGAAGCTAAACTGCCTCTGTAGTCAGAATATGCCTCTTCATGAGACCCACGTCCTTCATGCTTGACCAGACACATAGTTCAGCATTTGTCAAGAGTCTGATATGTGCTAGGAAGTGGATTCATTTCGAAGAATATAAAGACATAGTCTTCTTCTTTAAAAAAAAAAACACACAACAAAATCACAAGAGAAGCCTGCTCAGGGAAGAGTGAGGAAAGAAAAAGGGAGTCATCAGTATGGTTTTTCAAGTTGGCAGCACATCAGAAAAGGCAGCACTGGCAGAATTCTGGGGCAAGGAGGCCGAGATGAGGTTCTTGGGTGTCGAGGAGGACACTGTGCATCTGTCACATGCACTGTCTCCTCGGACCCTGGTGTCACCCCTGCGAGAGAGGCAGGGCTGCATCTTTCCACCATGACAAGGGAAGGACAACCCAGCTTACGTGGCCCCGCCACCACTGTCACACGAGTCCAAGTTGTGACCCTCCAGTGTCAGGACTGGACTCCAGGGCAGCTTGTGCCCAGACCTGGCCACCTCTTCTTCTGCTGAGGCTGGAGCGGAGGCCAAAGATGCCTCCGGGTGGACAGCCTTGCCGGCCTGGGCTGAGTCCTCGGGGCATCACCAAGCTGTGTGACAGGCCACCCTGCTCTCTGGGGCTCTGCAGCTCGTTCTAGAGGCCAGAGCTCAAGCCCTTTCTGTGTCTGCAAACCAGTAACTGTCGTGCCATCACCAGCTTGTCCTGGTTTTATGTGTTTTTAGGATGCAGATGTGCCACCAGTGTCTTTTCTGAAGGTCCTGAAACTCAATAAAGCCGAATGGCCTTACCTTGTGGTGGGTACAGCCTGCGCCATTGCCAATGGGGCACTGCAGCCAGCATTTTCCATCATATTTTCCGAGATGCTCGCAGTGAGTTTGGAAACACTGTGTAACAGTTTGAATTAAATCAGTCCCTCAGCTGTTTCTTATCAGACCCTGCCCAGCTTCCTCCATCCTGGGGTTAAGCAGCTCAAATTAAACTATGCCGAAGTCCCTACTTCCTTCTTTTTTTTTCTTTTGGTACCGGGGATCAAACTTGGGACCTTGCTCTTGCAAGGCAGGCGCTGGAACCACTGAGCTAAATCCCCGGCCCCCCTAGTTCCTTCTGAGGTAAGATGTAAGGGAAAGGGGAAGTAGCCTTTGAGCTGTTCCGAGTTCTGGCGTCAGTGAGGATATACAGTGTAGAATCAGGGAGGAAGCTTTCTAAGTGGCTCTCTTCTGTTGCTCCAACTGGGTGAGGCTGTGGCCCTCATCTGTGGAGAGCTGCTGATGATGTCCCAGCGGAGGCAGGATGCTGGAGCAGCTGGAGCGTTCCAGGCAGAGCATGCAACCAGCCCAGTCTCTGAGCACAGCCTGGCCTCACCACCGAGTGTGTGGGCGAGCAGGCAGGGTGCATTCCCTCTCTGTATCTCAGTTTCCTCATCTACGAGGTGACCCTGGCTGCTAGGAAGCGGAGGATTAAGAGGTGTAGAGATAACTATGTGGAAAACATGTAGGAGCGACTGGCTCATGGTGAGTACTCGCTTTAAAAATGTGACCCTCGGGCTCGGGATGTAGCTCAGTGGTTACACCACCTGCCTCGCCAGCGAAAGGTCCCGTGTTCGATCCCGGTACCAAAAAACAAAAGTGACCCTCAAGCCATTGTTTCCTGGAGGAATCAGCAAGGATGGGAGGAGTGAACCAGCTGGGCTTTGCGAAATTCTTCCGCAGATTTTCGGGCCAGGGGATGACGCGGTGAAGCAGCACAAGTGCAACATGTTCTCTCTGCTCTTCCTGGCCCTGGGGATTATTTCTTTCTTCACTTTTTTCCTTCAGGTAAGTGCCCGTGACCTGCCCTTCTCAGCAGTCCGCAGTTCAGTTAGGGGAAATTAGGACCCAAGGGAGCGTTGGAAGCCTGAGCTGCAGAGACAGAGGTCAGACTCTGTTGCAGGATTGCTGGGGCCCTGCTGTCCCAGGGTGCAAGACCCCCTGCGGCAGGAGTGTCTCCGAGGAGGAGGGGCAGCACTGGGGGCCAGCTGCCCACTGAGACGCGCTGGCTGCACACCGGGAGGTGCAGCACGCAGCTCTCTCTGGTTTGCTTCAACTGTGGCGCTAGGGACCCCCACCCCACCACCCCCCCATTGATGAACTGTTGGAAAGAACACACATTTTGTTTTCAGCTTTGCAGAGCTGCCCAAACAAAGCTAGTTAAACTTGTTCCAGTTGTTCTTTCCTACCTAAGTAGACTTTTATCAGATTTCTTTTGCTTTGTTTATCCCATGGCCATCACGAAGTCCTCTTATTCAGTCAGCAAAAATACTGTTTCCTGGTCGTGCCCAGCTGCACTACTTTCATCACTGCTGAGCCCGTGTACAGTAAGCTGAGCTTTCCACTTAGAAGTCGTGGCTTCGCTCCACACGGCGAGGACCAGTCAGGCCCGCCCTGGGCTTGGCAGGTCAGGGGGCGGTGTTTGTGGGTGTGGGACCAGCAGCTGCTGCCTGGCAGAGCGTGGGCCGTGTGCAGCGGAGAGAGCAGCGGGGCTGTGCTTCTCCCAACAGGCCAGGAGAGGGGTTGGCAGGCAGGGAGGCTTGGGGGGGAAGAGCAGCCCCTTGCTCTCCAGCCGAGAGCAGTGGGCGGTGCCAGAAACGGAGCGGGACTTCTCGGAAGGCGCCCCTCCTCATCCCCCGCACAGAGCCCAGCGACTTCTTGCAACTCACTGTCGTTAAACGCGGTGTCTTGGTGCCTGAGACGCGGACCTTGGCGGTGCTCCACGATGAACCTACTCAGAATGGTTCCGAAGCCCAAACCGAAGAGCTTCAGTTTTCCGTCTTATTCCTTCTGCCCTGCACTAGGGACGTCGGGGCGCATCCGTGCGAGGCGGGCCTGGGGTGGACTCCGTCCCGGGCCTTGTTACTGCAGTGGTTGGCTCGCGTGCAGAGCCTGAAGCCAGTGGGAGCGCGCGCTGTGTCAGGACTGGCAACGAGAGCCTGCTTTTCTCGCCCAGGGCTTCACCTTTGGGAAGGCCGGAGAGATCCTCACCTCGAGGCTGCGGTCACGGGCTTTCGAGGCCATGCTGAGACAGGTGCGCGCGGCCTGCGGGTCTCCGTTTCTTTCTCTCAAAGCCACTTCCTGTCCTGTGGCGTCTGCCGTGCGGCTTCCTCCAGGGAGTCTGAGCGGCGCCCTCCAGGCTGGCTCGGTCCTTCCACACCTGGCTCCTGCGAGTTTCCGGGGAAGTGGCCCGATTCCAGCAGCCGTTTCTCAGCCCACAGTGTCTGCATCCACGAGACACGGTGACTCCGGGTGCCTTTGTACAAAGCAGGTGGCTGGCGTGGGTTTTTGTTTCAGCAATTACGGAAATTAAAAGGCAGTAGCATTTGTAGTCAGAAGTTTTCATTGGAAAATCTGTTACAGAAGGAAAGTAAAGCTGGTCGTCCCGTAGGCAGCCCAGGAGAGGAGGGGAGCGGGCTCCCGCACAGCTTGCTCTCGTTTGGAGCTAATTTTAAGTTGCGTTTTGTACTGCAGGACGTGAGCTGGTTTGATGATCATGGAAACAGCACCGGTGCACTTTCCACAAGACTTGCCACGGATGCCGCCCAAGTCCAGGGGGTGTGTACACTGCACTCTACTGGTCTCTTCCTTTAAAACAAGTCTGTAGAATAGCTGTATCTGTTAGGATGCTCAGCTGGAAAGAGTAGAGAGCCCGGTTCAAATTGGCTTCAACAGTAAGACAAAGGTTAAACTTCGGGATCCAGTGACGGACGCACGTGCTCCAAAATGTGCTCCAGCCCCCAGGCCCCTCCCCCATGTGGCCGAGCGCCCCCCGGGCCTGGCTTCATCCCTCGTGGGTGTAGGCTGGCACTGGGCGTGATTACAGGCACAAGCTTCTCTGTTTCCCATCAGCGGCAGAGGGCACACGCCTGCACCTCAACCGCCAGACACGAGCCGCGCACCCAGCCCTGAGCCAGTCGCTGTCCGGGGGAGGCTGTGCCTGGCCAGCGCGCCTGCCCTGGGCTCGGACTCTGCTGCTTCTGCACAGTGGCTCCGCCTTTCTGAACAGTGTGCTCTGTGGTGATGTCGCGGGCTGAGGACACTGTGGCCTGGCCTTGGAGGGGTCAGTTTCCATCTCCACGTTTGGAGCACTAAATGCTCTTTAAGGTCAGGGGAGCATGGTGGCATCGGTTTCCTCCTCAAACTGTCCATGAGCACGTGTGTGTGCTGCCCCGCGCCGCGCACAGAGCAGAGCCCCCTCGGGCGGGTTCTGCCACGAGCTCCGCGGGCAGCAGAGGGACGAGAGCTAAAGGCTCAGCGACACAAACCTGTGGGCTTCGCGGGTCATCGCAGAGAGGGTGGAAGCAGCCCAGCCGTGAAGCTGGGCACCCTGCTCACCAAGAGGCCTGGGCTGCGCAGTTGTCTCAGCAGCCACGCAGCCCAGGCTCCGTGCACCTCAGCGCCGTCCATCTGTCTTCTAGGCCGTAGGCACCAGGCTGGCTCTGATCACCCAGAACACAGCAAACCTCGGAACTGGCATCATCATCTCCTTTATCTACGGTTGGCAACTGACTCTCTTGCTGTTAGCAGTTGTTCCATTTATTGCTGTATCGGGAATCATTGAGATGAAAATGTTGGCTGGAAATGCCAAAAGAGATAAAAAAGAACTGGAAATAGCTGGGAAGGTGGGTTGAACAAGCTTCAATTAGTAGAAGTGTTTTCGGACAGCTTTTATTGGAATGATCACAATATACATGTTTTAATGTTGGAGTTCACTGCAACTCCGAATCACTCCCAATGCAGTAGGAGGTATTTTACCACTGTAATACTGCCTTCAACTTAAAAATGAGGTGATCAGTATAAAGCTTTTGGCCTAGGGAAAGTACTCACCATGTGGTTATTCCAGAGAACTGGGTTTTCAGCATGTTTCCTATTAATACCCTGATGCCATTGTCAAAAAAAAGTCATCTTGTTTTACAGATGAGGAGACCCGAGGACAGCAGAAGGGAGTTGTTCAAGGGCAGACATTTGCCCTCTTTAAGGGGACTGTGCTTTTCCTTCTCGGCTGTGCTTTCGACCTTCTAGGTTGGCAGCCACCAGATGGCAGCAGTGCCCCGATTCCTGGGCAGCCCTCCTAGGAGGCAGGGAATGATGGTGCCCAAGTTCGCCTGCAAAGCAGGACCTCGGCACAGCAGAGGTTCCGCAGGGTTCAGGTCCACATCTAGTTCCAGAGCGCCTACCTCTTCACAGGTGTTCAAATGTGACTAAATCTACGTAGGAACACTTCACACTAGGAACGTAGTGTGAACACGCAGGAACACTTTGCACATACATGCCTTTAAATATTCAAGTGTGGATTAAGATCACAAACATAATTCTTTTCTTTTTTTTCATTAAGTTTATTGGTACATTTTAGGTATATAATACAGTTACGTTCATCACTGGAAATTTGCACCTGTACATGATGGATCTTGGATCTTATTTTCCCCCCTTCCTCTACCCTCCCTTCAATCCCTCCATCCCTCCATCCCTCCCTATCTACAAAGACTTTGTTTCCGTTTTTCACTTTCCCATATTAATTCCATTCCTTTCTTTCCTTTCCTCTACCTCTCCCACTTCCTTCCCCTTTGCCCCTTTTCTTCCTATTTCACATTATCTATTATACGTTTTAGTCCTTATTTACACTTTCAGTTTCTCACACTAGAGAAACTATTTGGTATTTACACATCTGTGACCTATTTATTTCACTTAAGAGTATCGGCTCAATGTGCATCCATTTAGCTATAAATGTCTCTAGTTTCTCATTCTTTACGGCTGAGTAGTACTCCATTTTTTAAAAAAAACACATTTTCTTTATCTAGTCTCCAGCTGGTGGGCACTTGGGCCACAAACATAATTCTTACAGTTGTAAATGCCATCCTTTATTGAAACATTGGGCCACAAAGCTGACAATGAATATTAATATGATCGTTTCCATAGCCCACACTTAAAACCCTTTCACAGATGTCACCGCCCTGGCCTTCACCACAGTCTTAGGGGCCAGGACAATGTCCCTGGCTCTGAGGGGGAAAGCAATTCACTCAGCTGTGTGGAATTGAGGGCGAGATTAAAATTACAACCTGGCATGTGTGCTGCCTGATGACCCTCCCCAGCACCAGCTGCAGCTCCATGCGAGCATTTTAGTCAGGACAGGGACAGCTCTATTCTACACAGGGAGCCCAAGCTCTCCAGTGGGCCGTGGACGGCTCCCAGGGTCCCAAGCCCCGGACTGTCCTCTGGCCATACCTGCAGGGCTGCAGGCTGGCCTTGCCTTCCCTTCTGTGTCCCAGCACTGAAAGAAAAACCCTGTCATGGCTTCCAGCCCGTCAACACTCCGACTTTCTACTGGTTTCCTCCTCGCACTGCTACTCTAGGCTGAGTTTTAAGTAGCCACTTTAACCTAATAGCAGACATAATGAGAGATTAAAAACTTTAAATGTTATTTAGCAGCAGTTCAGTCATAGTTCAGTTTCATTTCTCAGCCCACTGTTGATTACTTGAGGGAACTAGGGTTGGAATGAAGGTTCTGGACACCCCCACGTCACTGTGTGCTCAAAAAGAAATGCTCGAATTTATCCGGGAGCGGATTAGTTACAGCTGAAGTACATCGCACTCGGAATGTTCCCGTTCTGGAAAAGGCTTGTAATGAGGGTGTTGGCCCTGAAAGTCACTGTGCCCACAATCACATTTGTCCCGTGATGTGAGCTGATGGAATCTGAAGTCGTACAGCCACGCACATCTGCCACTGGTGTCGCAGCCCCTTCCCGGTGACCCGGGTCAGTGGACGGGCCGGCACTCCCAAACTCCCTAGGTGAGGGCCTGCATCCCAGAGCTGCCCACAAAGCATCACCCGTGGCCAGGAAGCCCAGGGCCGAGTGAAGGCCACTCTTGGCTGCCTTCTCCACCTGGGCAGGCCCTGTGCTGTGGCTCACTGACCAGAGCCCTAGGCGGGAGGAGTCCTTGCAGTGGTGAAGCAGAGTGTTTACCTGCCGGGCTTGCTGTGGGTCTAAGGGATTGCTTCAACCAAGGAGCTAACATCCTGACCGCCGCTGTTAGGTCTTTGCTTTCGAGTACGATAAAGATGGAAAGCTTCTCAGCTGAAGGTATGTAGGGTTTTGCTTTCACCTGGTTACAGAAACTGAGCCTGAGATCAGAGTCTCAGCTGGTACACAGGACGCCATTGAGCCGGGAGTCCGGGCTACAGAAGCACGTGTCCGACTGCCCCGACAGCACTCCCCACGCTGGTCCAGCCAGTGCGGGTGCCAAGGACACGGGGTCGAGTCACACGGACCGCTCTGGGCTGCAAGCTCTGCTGTCCCTGAGCCTCTGCCTGCTCCCTGTCCAGACCAGCGTGTCACACCATGCGGCATCACGTGGTGACGATGTCCTCCGTCCACGCCTCGCCCGGGTCTGGGAAGCCCAGGCTGACTGACGCGGCTTAGCCCAGCAGCCTTGTTGTTTTTTGGTACCAGAGATCAAACTCAGGACCTTACACTTGGGCTTGTGAGACAGGCGTCGGCACCACTGAGCTAAATCCCCAGCCCAATCCCTGACCTGTTCTTAAAAGATTTTTATTGTAAGACAGGGTTTCGATATGTCCCTAAATTGCCCAGGCTAGACCCAAACTTGTGATTCTCCTGCCCCAGCCTTCCAGACTGCTGGGATTACAAGCATGTGTCACCATACCCAGCTCCTTCAGGAGACTTTTGACAGAGCCCTACGCCTCACATGTTTATTGTTTCAGAAATAAAAGAGCCGCTTCTAACAAAGGTCTGTTCTATTACAGATTGCAACAGAAGCAATAGAAAATATTAGGACAGTTGTGTCTTTAACCCAGGAAAGAAAATTTGAATCAATGTATGTCGACAAACTGGATGGGCCTTACAGGTAAAGAACACGCTTGCTGAGAGTCCAGAGCTTTCCCAAGACTGAATTATTGCTCCCCAAAGATAATAAAACTTCTGCTGTAGATAATATGGCCTTAAGGATGCCCTTTCCTCAGTAATTATCTCACTGAAAATAACCACAGGATTAGACATTTACATCTCTTTTTAAAACACATAAGAAAGGGAATAAGAGCAAGGCGGGGGTGTAAGGGGTCAAGCGGGGCTGGATGTGAACAAACCGATACAATGCGCACCCGTCGGCCCACAGGAAACTAGGGGAGCAGGGTAGAGGCGACGGGGGAGTGATGGAGAAAGGAGTGTGCGTGTACAGGTCTGTCAAAGCCTGTGTCTGAAAAGGACCGGGCAATGGAAGGAGAAGCAAGGTTAGGTTTGTAAGAGCGAGCGGCACAGAGGGTTACAGAAGAGCAGGTCACAGGTGCAGGCAGCAGACACCAGCTGGAGCTCCAGGATGCGCATCCAGTGAGAGGTCACTCACTCCTGCATTTTCGTGCCCATTTGCTCTGACATGTGGCTGTTCCCATGTATGCACTCACCTGGGACTTTATGGTTTATTTTGAACTTTAAAGAATTAACAAGGAATAAAAAGCTGAAGCAAATTATTAACTTGGTCATAATTGAAAGATCCAATAGCCTTGTAAATTGTTCAGTGATGGTAAGTTTTATAACACTGTGGTCACAGCACCTAAGTTGTACCATCCACATCAGTAATACTGATTTTTTTTTCCTTGTTAAATGTCTCCTTTCTAATTTGAAAGTAAATAAATTGCGAATCTTTTGGAGAATTTAGAAACCTAATGAAGTGTGGCATGGGTCTGATTAGAAATGGTGCTAAACCAACTGTCCAGGGTTGCTAGGAGCTAGCTTGAGGAAGGACTTCCAGTGTGTGTTATATAGACTTAATAACCCAAGCTGTGTGAACTACATCTAGGCACAGCAGACCAGGTCGTAGTAGTAAGAGATTACACTGGGATGATTCAAGCGCTAGTTCTGTGATACTTTAGGTGGTTTTGAAACAACAGCTGTATTTATGTCAGGGCCTTGAACATCTGAGTCATCAGATGCAGCGTGAAGTAGGAATACCAGAACCATCCGAGCCTCACTGTGAGCTAGGCACTATGTTGTTTCACTGTACTCAGTTCTCACTGCAGTTCTGACAACAGTGATTATCTGTTCTACACAGAAAACTGGTGCCTTCCGAGATGAATCACTTAGCCAAGCCAACATAATGTAAGGTAGAATCGAAGCCCCAATGAGAAGCCTTGCTCTTTGCGCTCCATAATGCTGACAGTGGCTGAATGCACTGATTATGAATGTACTAATTTGCTTTTCAGGAACTCGGTGAGGAAGGCACACGCCTATGGAATCACATTTAGTATCTCACAAGCATTTATGTATTTTTCCTACGCTGGTTGCTTTCGATTTGGTGCCTATCTCATTGTGAATGGACACATGCGCTTCAGGGATGTTATTCTGTAAGTAGCTTTAAAAATACTAAGATGATTCTATAATAACCCCATAACAGTTTCAATAGGTTTACGCAAAGATTGGGAGTAGGAAAAAACCCACTTGTCCAAGGGAGTTAAATTTAGGGGCGCCCTCACCCTGGCAGGCTCAGAAAGCTGATCTTGACGATACTACAAGTGCAGTTTCATCACCTCATGAACTAACAGCAGTCGAGCTTGTGAAAATAATCATAAAGCAGAACTGCAGCTGTTCACGTAACCCAGCCAGAAGCACGGCGAGTTTTCTCACCATGTAGAAAGGAGGCGGAAAAACATCATAAGGGGGCGGAGGAGCGAGGGAAATGGAGACGCGACCTGTTTGCCTGGCAAACCCTGAGTTGACTGGGGTCCCTGTGGATGCAAACGTGTACTGACGAAAAGGAGAAAAGTTGACCACGGCTGTGGCCTCAGAGCAGAGGGCTAGATGGTGTGCCATGAGCTGCCATGGCCAGGCCGCAGCCAGAGTCCTGTCCCCACCAGGCCCCAGAGAGCTCCGCCAAGGCGCTCCTCGTGCCCTGCCCACCTCTTTCCTCGGTTTCCAAGGCCTAGCAAAGGTCTTCCTGCTCGATGAATTCTTCTTTTCAAAATTGGCCGAGGACATTGAATGAAGTTGCAGTTCAGGTTTGAAAGAAGGAAACCATTCCTTTTAAAATCATTTGGCATATTTCTGCTCTTGTAGGATGATTTTAAAGCAGTGCTGAATAACCTTTCTTGAAATGAGGTCAAGGAGAAAAGTGAAAGTGTCTAAGAGTTATTTTGTTTTTGTCCAAAATTAAAATAAGCTTAAACACACACACACACACACACACACACACACGAGTCACACAGTCTTTTTATCAGTGAAAACCCCAGCAGGAGACAAAGGGTGCATCACATGGGTAACTCAGGGGTTTGCTGAGGGGCCTGTTCCCTGGCACAGCAGGGTGGTGTCCAGGACCGCAGTGCCCAGGAGAAACTGACACCACCTGTGCCTCCAGGACAAGCAAGGGAAGAGTTCGGAGCTCAGCAAGGGGCCTTCCATGTCTTCAGTGGGGAGAGCTGCCACACATGCGGGCAGTGCCACAAGAAACAAATCCTGCAACCTCTTCTCTAGCCTCCAGCACCTTGCTAACCCTTCCACTGGCCAAACCCTGTTAGAAGCCAGAGCACAGGAAAGTCCTCTGAATGTAGTCCTGAAGTCAGCCTTCGGGCATGGAGCAGGAAGCCCTCGGAGGAGAGGGAGGCAGTGTCAGCGGGGGGGGGGTGACCCGTTTCTCTGTCTGCAGCACTGCCATCTGCAGAAAATGGCCCTGCTTCATATGTAACCACTGAAATGTTTAATTGTGGATCACTGAAAGACACATTTTTCATCTCTCGTGTTAAAGGAGGTTAACAGGCTAATTAGAGGAATGACAGCCACAGGGGGTTGTTCATCACCATTTTAAAACTTCACTCTTGGAAACTAACCATGTTGTCAAGTATTTGAAGGAAAACCTAGTGTGCCCACCATCCCTGTCCCCAGTACTGAGCACATTTTCATATCTTAGATTTAAAGGTTTGGGAGTGAGAACTTAGCAAGTTCTCCATTATTCCTAGACAGTGATCCCTCCCTCTCCGGGGCCTCCAGTGGCAGAACTGGATTGCCGTGTAGAGGCGAAGACTGCAGGGCGTTAGTGCTCCCTAAAAGCTGTTATCTTCAACATCCACTCCTTCAAGAACATATAATTAGAAAATAAGCCTTTAATTCAGAATAGCTGTTTCTTCAGGGTAATGTCAAAGGTCATTTTAATTGTGAAAGAAAAGATATTTCTAGTAAAGGCATATTTTCCCTAACTGTTTTTATTGTTACTGTGTGTTCATCGTGCCTACCACACTAAGGAAGTTCAGTGTGATGTGTCTATACACAAAGTACATACACTGATCACCTCTAACCACCCCTTTCTGTCCTTCTGTCCCATCTTCCCAATCCCTAATAATATCTATTCTCCTTTCAGGTCAACTTTTTAGTTCCCACATATGACACTTGTCATTCTGTGTCTGGCTTATTCCACTTACCGTAATGTCCTCTGGTTCTTTCCATTTTGTTACAAGTGACAGGATTTCATTCTTGTTTATGGCTGAATAATATTACACACCACATTCTGAAAATCCATTTGTCTTGGCTACATTTCTCATTGCTGAGACAAAATACTCAACACCCAAAGTTAAAGGAGTAAAGGTTTATTTGACTCACAGTTTGTAGAAGTTTCAGTTCATAGTCAGCTGGCTGCAAGGCAGGGTGGCACGGCAGAGGGCATCACAGAGGAGAAACAGTTCATGGCAGGCAGAAGGCACCAAGCAGCAAGGCACAAGCAAGAAGCAATGACCATCTTTCTGTCCCTTGTATCTTATCCATGCTACCCACCTTTAGGCGGGCAGCACTCACACTCTTAATCCTAGCATTGCATCCTTGATAGCAGCATCACACACCCTAGATTCAGCCAGCTCCACAGAGCCCCACCTGTGACTGCACGAGGCTTTGGGGACACCTAGACACCAGCCATAGCAGCATTCACCTGTTGTTGGGCACCGAGGCTGATTGCATCCCTTAGCTGCTGTTTACACTGCCCAGGAAGTGTGCACACAGAGGTGTCCTTCACTGTGGTGACCACATCACTGTGGGCTTGCCCCCAGAGTAGGACAGGGCACAGTATGAGGTCTCATGTCCGTCTTCTGCAGAGCCCCATGTGCTTTCCTCAGTGTCGACACTGATCCACATTCCCACCAACAGTGAGGCACAGGCCTTTTTCTCCACCCCTCACCGGCATTTGTTTCATTACTGTCTCACATATTTGTGCATCATTTGTGTTCTTCTTTTCAGAAATGTCTATTCAGATCTTTTGCCCATTTTAAAAACAGATAGTTCATTTTTAATTAAGCTTTTTGAGTTCCTTCATATATTGTAGATATTAATCCCCTCTCAGGTCAGATGACTAGTTGGAAAATATGTATTACCATTCTTAGGTTGTCTCTTCACTTTTCAGTTGTTTCCTTTGTTGTGCAGAATCTTTTCATCTACTTTTGCTTTGGGGGTCTTATCCAGGAAATTATTGCCTGTCTTGAAGTGTCTCCCCATGTTTTCTACTAGTAGCTTCAGAGATTCAGGTCCTCCCTCGAGGCCTCTGGGCCACTGTGAGTTGGTTTCTGTGAAAGTGAGAGATAGCATCAAGTCTCTGTCCATCTTCTGCCTGTGGATGTCCTGTTCTCCCAGAACCATTTATTGAAGAGACTGTCCTTTCTCCGCTCCATGTTTTGGCACCTTCATGCAGAATGAATTGGCTGTAGATGAATGGGTTCACTTCTGAGTCTCTATTCTGTCCACTGGTTTATATGTCTGTCTTTATCAACGTTTGCTATTTGGGTTATCATGGCTCTGCAGTAAGTGTTGAAATCAGGCTTCATTCTTTTTACTGCAGATTGTTTTGCCTGTTTGGGGTCTTTTGTGCTTCCATGTAAATTTTGAGATTGTTTTTTCTAGTTCTATGAAGAACGTCATTGCTATTTTTACGGGGGCATTGAAATTGTAGATTTCTTTGGGTAGTATGAACATTTTAACAATATTCTTCCAACCCATAAACATGGAAAACCTATTTTTTGTGTGTCCATTTCAATTTCTTTTATCAGTCATTATTGAGGATTTTCTTCTGTTTGGTTAAGTTTATTCATAGGTATTTTATGTATTTTTGTAGCTATTGTGAATGGGATTGATTTCATGATTTCTTTCTCAGCAAATTAACTGTTGACTCATAGAAGAAGCTACTGAGTTGTATGTGTTACTAGGGATGTATCAGTTCTGATAGCCTTTTGGTGGAGACCTTCGTTTCTCTGAAAAATAGAATCTTGCAAACAAGAATAATTTGACTTCCTCCCTTACTGTTCGTGCATCTTTTCTTTCTCTCTTGCCTAACTGCTCTGAGTAAAATGTCTGGCACTATAATGAGTGGAAGTGGGCACCCTCATGTTGTTCACAGTGTCAGAGGAAATGCTTTCAGCTGTTCTCCTTCACTGTGATGCAACTCTGGTTTTGTCACACATAGCCTTTGTGGTGCTGCATACAATCCTTTTCTAATTTTCTCAGGGTCTTTTTAAGGGATGGTTAATTCTATCCATGCTTCTGCCCCTATTGAGATGATCATATACCTTTTATCCCTCATTGTGTTGATGTGATATATTATGTTTCCTGATTTACATATGTTGAGCCATCTTTTTATTCCTGGGCTGAAAGCAATTTGACCATGTGCATAATCTTTTTGCTGTGCTGTTGAATTCAATTTGCTAGTATTTTGTTGGGAAATTTTGCATTTATGTTAGACCAATAGGGAAAACAGTCTATAATTTTCTTTTTTCTCTTCATTTCCATTTATTTATTTATTTATTTGTTGTGGTGGTGGTGTGCTTGTCAGGTTTTGGTAACAAAGTAATGGTCTCCACCACCTGCCTCGCAAGTGCAAGGTCCCGAGTTCGATCCCCGGTACCAAAAAAACAAAACAAACAAAGTAATGGTCATAGAATGAGTTGGAAAATGTCTCCTTTCTTTCAATGCTATGCAAAAGTTTGAGAAGGACTGATAGTTTTTTTGAAGTTTAGTAAAATTCAGCAGTGACAGTCTGGGCTTTCTTTTGTTGAAAGATATTTTATTGAAGATTCAATCTCATTACTTGTTATTGGTGCATTCAGGAATTTTCTGTCTTCTTGGTTCACTTTTGGTTGGACATGTGTTTGGAAATGTGTCCATTTATTCTCAGTTTTCTAATTTGTTGGCATATATTTTGATGATCTTTTGAATTTATGTGATGTCAATTATAATCTTCCCTTTTACACTTCTATTTTATGTATTTGGTTAATCTAGATAAAGATTTGTCTTTTTATCTTTGCAAAGAACTAACTTCATTTTTCATCGGTCTCTTGTACTTTTTTCTGCTCTGATCTTTCTTTTCTTGTACTAATTTTAGGCTTAATTTGTACTTTTCTAAGTTCTTGAGGTATATCAATAGGTTATTTTTTAATGTAGGCACTCATTGTTATAAACTTCTCTCTTAATACTGCTTTTGCTGTTTTCGACAGATTTTCATATGTTGTGTTGTCCTTTCTATTCATTTCTAGAAATGTTTAAATTTCACTGACTTCCTTCATGACCCATTTCTCATTCAAAAGTGTGTTGTTCAGGCTCCATGCATCTGTATAATTCAAAAGTTTATTTTGTTGTTGATTTTTTATTCCTTTGTGATCAGAAAATATATAGGATTTCAATATTTTTGAACTTGAGTTGTTTTGTCACCTATTATATGGTCAATTCTAGAGTAAGTTCCTTGTGCTGATGAAAAGAATGTGTATTCTGCAACTGCTGGTTGGATTGCTCTGTGAAGACCTGCTAGTAAGAATTCTTAATGACAGTGATTATCTCCATCACTTAGGCTGTGGTACTGAGGAAACCACACACTGTAAGTCAGGGCTGTCGACTTAGTAGGAAATATCATTCCTATTCTGGAACTGATTGAGCCTCGTAAGTACTTTGTACTTCACTTCTTTCACCCCCTAAAATTAGTTGAGATCACAATTCAGATTCCTGATTGGCCACTTCCTGAAAGTGAAAAACTCTGGAAGGTTTCATATCTCTAGGAAATTAGGAGCTTCCATGGAAACTGGAAGGTAAGCAGAGAAAATGTGCACTCTGAAGCAGTGTGTTTTGTCTCTTCTAGATTCCTTCATTCTTGGAATTCCATGGAAACGTCGGGGGGGAAGGATGATGAAGGGAGAAAATGATACACACTAGTGAGCAGAATGCCTTTGGACTTGCAGACATCATGGAGCTACTTACATAAGCTGATTCTGAATTCCTTCTGTCTAGGGTGTTCTCAGCGATTGTGTTGGGTGCTGTGGTTCTAGGACACGCGAGCTCATTTGCTCCTGACTATGCCAAAGCCAAGCTGTCTGCAGCCCACTTATTCCAGCTGTTCGAGAGACAGCCTTTGGTTGACAGCTACAGTCGACAAGGGCTGTGGCCTGTGAGTTTTCTGCTGCCTGATGAAGGCTTGATTGTTTTCCCTGAAGGTTTGCAATCTGCTGGGTTGTGACTATGTGATAAATTGGTGGTGATTACACCAACATACACTTAGCTTATTTTGTGGTATTTACATGACTAATACTTGGCCAACTTTCCTGGCTCTTTAAAATGTCATCGGAGCTTTTAAGGGGTCTGAATTTTAGCATGTTGAACATTTTCAAAAAGTAAAACCTGGGCCAGGGATTTAGCTCAGTGGTTTTGCTGCCTGCTGCGCAAGCTCAAGGACCTGAGTTCAATCCCTGGCACCAAAAAACAAAAAACAAAAAACAAAAAAACAAAAAGTAAAACCAGATTACTACAACTGAATAATTTCAACAAAAACTTTAGTCGTTTCTACATGAAGGTATATGCATAGACTTCTGTCACACTGATGTAATTAGCAATTTGACTTTAATCACATTTTATAATGGCTGAATTATAGTAGGTAGGAGGGTCATTTTATTCCCAATGAGAGTAATAACCTGGTATTTTATTATCTACCAAGTTACCTCAAATTCGTATCTGAGTGTTCTTTATATCATATAAGCTGCTGTGCATTCTGATGTCCAAGAAGTACTGTGGATAAAGAGATTGGGACTTGGACAATCCTCCCAGGACATCATGAGCTTTTCATGTTCTGAGAAAATTGCTCTGTCTCATGAATGAGAGGAAAAGCTGCAGGGTTTGAGACAAGGGCTGCCCGCCAGAACTGTAGGTAGAGATGTTGCTGCAGTTCTTCAGCCTTCAAGCTTGTGTCCACTGGCATGGCCTCAGCCTCAGAATCAGCATGGGGAGAGCTAAATGCCTGCCTTAGGTGAACTAGCAACTGAGGTCACACCATGCTTCTCTGTAAGGACTTTGTACCTGGTGTAACCTATGCCCTCACCTCCTATCTTCATTTTATAGAATAACAATTTGCTATCAGCAGTGTCACCACTATATTGGATGCTTATTTCATATTTCTCTGCTACAGTTATGGGTAAAGTTTCCTTGAAATAATACTTCTTAATCAAATAATTATCCGATCAATACTAATAATAATAATGTAAACATTTTAGGATAAATTTGAAGGAAACGTAACATTTAATGAAGTTGTGTTCAACTACCCCACGCGGCCGACTGTGCCTGTGCTTCAGGGGCTGAGCCTTGAAGTGAAGAGGGGCCAGACGCTGGCCCTGGTGGGCAGCAGCGGCTGCGGGAAGAGCACGGTGGTGCAGCTCCTCGCGCGCTTCTATGACCCCCTGGCCGGAGCAGTGGTGAGCACTTGTTCTTGGTGAACTGCCTAGCAGCTGCCTCTCACGGGCCATGCCAGCATGGTCACGGTGGAAAGAACTGACACATTAGGACCTGTGATTCTCTCTGATACAATGACCACATTCTACAGATCCCAAACTGGCACCCACATCAGGCAAACATATGGGGACAACAGGGTACGATACCTGCAACTTTGTCTAGCTCGGAAAATGCTGGATTAACCTCCACCACCATGGGCCTTTGACCCAGTCTGGTTATCCTAAGCAAAATCTCACTTATTTGTAGCAAGTAAAGCAAAAACAACAGTTCTCTAGAAGACACTGCCCTTTGTAGCTTTTCGCTTTCATTCAGCTCTTCCCTTAGTGCTATCAGAAAGAGAAGCTTACAGTTGGAAGTTCTCAAGGAGAGGAGTAGGAGTCCCAGGACCTGAGTCTACCCCAGGCTCTGCTGGATTCAGAGCAGACCCTCAGGCCAGCCTGGCTCCTGGCTGTTCCCTCCCCACCACCTTCTGCACTGCCTGACTTCTCTAACCCGAACTCCAGGCTGTCTGACTTTGATCCTCAACCTCTGCTCTTTCCCATTTGGTTTGCATCACTGACCCTGGTCTCTGGCCCCTGGCCCTCTCCCTTGAGTGACAATCTAACTGTAAGTGATAATGACTGCATCTACCACTCCTATGGGGTGACACCTTCACCTAACCCCAGGAGCCTGTCCACAACCCAAAGCGGGAGAGGCTTAAGACTACAGCTCTCAGGGAAGAGGGGAAATGGGGTCAGGGCTACTAGCTTTCAGAATCTGGACCTCTACTACTGATCCAGGTTTTTTCTGGTGTGCTCAGGGGAAAATGGATAGAACCAAAGTTGGAAGGTTGTGGCGGGACGCCTGATGCAGATTCCTAAAGGCAGAGGGTGACACAGTGTGGGTAGAGGGAGACAGGGACAGAGAGGCATGGGGAGAGGCCAACAGGGCCGAATCCGCGACCAGTTTGCCATTGGACAGTGGGGAGGAGTGCTGGTCTTGCTGGCCGCGCTGGCCTTCTACAGTGTGGCTGCGCATCCCCGCATGTCAGCTTGAAAGCCCTGTACATGCACTGACTCCCCAGAGTGAACAGGACTGGCACATACTGCGACTGTGTGCTTACATTTTCAAAAGATAAAGAAATGCTAGCAGATTAATAAAGCACAGCACTGGGCGGTCGTTGAGGCCTGGCCCTGGCTCTGTGGCTCTGTCCCCTGCTCTGTGCCAGCCGCCCTGAACTCAGCAGCTTTGCTCCCTCCAGGGTGTTTCTGCCTTGGAGTCAGCAGAGCAAGGATTCCCTGAAACTGTGAGGCAGATTACGCCTCCCCTTGAAGCTGTGGGGGTCGGGCTGTGTCCCAGAGACAGGAAGCTGATTAATGCTGTGTCAGGCTGAGGTTCGTGGCTTGGTGCTTCACACCCACTGCCAATGCCCGCGCGCAGCAATCCTCTATTAGTGGGCCTTAGTGGGGCTTTTCCTTCCCTCTTTAAAGCCTCCTTATAGTTTGTGGGCTTTGGTTTCCAGCTTCTGGATGGTCAGGAAGCAAAGACACTGAATGTGCAGTGGCTCCGAGCACAGCTGGGCATCGTGTCACAGGAGCCCATCCTGTTCGACTGCAGCATCGAGGAGAACATAGCCTACGGGGACAACAGCCGGGCAGTGACCCGGGAGGAGGTCATGAGTGCGGCTCAAGCAGCCAACATCCACCAGTTCATCGAGACGCTGCCCCATGTGAGTCAACTTTGTCTTTATCAAGTATTCTGCAGTCAAGGATGGTGATACAAGCATCAGGCACATTCAACAGGAGTCTCACAGGGCTTCATTTCCTTTTCATTAATTCTTGAAATGCCCATATTGCAAGTTTTTCACGGATGAAATATGGAACTGAGTAGATTCTCTTCTTGTGCGAAATTATGCCATAAATGAGCTCAATTTTCTTTCTTGTTACTAATTAACCCTTATAGTCCTACGTTTGTAAAATAAACCCCTGACGGGCTGAATGTGTAGAGTCTGCTGCAAGGTAGAGAAATAACTAAAAGTGAGCATATAAAAAGCTACATCTGGGACAACAGAACCGAATGCTGGCAGCTGTTTATTACCACACAGGGAGAAATTGACACTCGAAGATACAGTTTAGTCCCGACAGGGTTAAATAGAAACCCTGCTCTATTACTGTTCCAGCCACCTGTCCCACGTAGAGTCCTGGAGAACAAGGTCAAAAGTCTGGCACAGAACTTACGCACATTTGTTCAGCACTCATCAGAAACACAGCTGCTTTTGAAATCAAAGTTAATAATCATCGGTCAATAATTGACAAGTATTTGGCTTCAAACAGGCACCCCTTCCCCATGGGCTTCTGGTTATCATGACTGGTCAGGGGCAACTTCCTAGCTGAAATCAGAATAGACCATAGTTTTTATTCCCAAAACGACTCCCAAGTTACACTGACAGTCTCGTAACAGAATGCATTCATTTATTAGCATTGTGACCTTGGAAAGCTACCTCGGGATGACAGGTTTGCTCATCTGTCAATGGGAGTACACGGTGCTACTGCACACAAATGCAGAGGGAAGCAAACGGGGCAAAAAGCCCCAAGTGTGGGCCTCAGTTGCAGACTCCTGGCATGAACTCCAGTCAGAACACAGTCGTGCTTGGGTCAGCCCATGTGCTTCTTTCCCAAATTTAAACTGTTGCACTAAGATAATTATAGATTCACATGCAGTTGTGAGGAATGCTGCGATCTCACATACCCTTTATCTGCACGTCCCCATCTTCCAAAACTGCCTTACAGCATCACAGGTACACATCAACCCTGGCATAACCTGCCACTGTCATTCAGATGTCACCAGTTTTACTTTCCTTGTTGGGGGTGAGGGGAGGCTTTCCATCCCTGTAACAAAGTACCTGATGCGCACAACTTAAAGGAGGAGCCTGTGTTGCAGCTCAGTCTCAGAGGCCCCGGGCCGCTGTCGCTGCACTGACCCGAGACCAGAGGTGGGGCACGGCAGTACGGTGGAGGTCCTGGTGGAGCTGGCCATTCACCTCCCGGCAGCAGGAAGCAGAGAGGGGAAAGGAGCAGAAGCCATGAGGTGCAGATCCAGCTCTCAAGGTCATGCCCCTCCTCCTGCACTCAGCCCCAGCCAGTCTCCTCCCCGGCCACCTCGCAGTGACAGCACCAGACTATCAGAGGACGCAGCCACTGGGGAAGCCAGAGCCCGGTGCTCTGGTCACTGCTGCAGACCCCACCTCCGAGCACTGCTGCATCAGACCAAGCCCTCGGTCATGAAGTCTGGGGGACTTTGTTTACACCGAAGCAGTGCGCGTCCGGTCGCACGCAGCTGTGGTGCAGTACAGACACGTCTACCACAGCCAGGGTGCGGAGCTCTCTGGGCCCGGATCGCGTCACCCCACCCCCCCCCCCACCCCCCGCCCTCCTCTTCCTCCTCCTCCCCAGCCGCTGGCAACTACTGCTCTGGTCCTCGTTCCTACAGTTTTCTACTGTAAAAATGTTATAGAGAGAGCAGCCAAGTCAGCTCAGCCTGTGGCAGCTTTGGCGATGCCATGAGAGCAGGTGGCAGCCGAGATTGCCGTCAGCGAATTCTTTAAGCGAGCTTTTTAAAAGCAGTAAGTTGATTTGGTGCCTGAGAGCAAGTTACTGCTGCTCGCAGTGCACAGATATGTAGGTGCCTGCATCGCAGTACAAGACTCACCGCGGGCCGGGGATTTAGCTCCGTGGTTCTGCCTCCTACCTCGCAAGCTCAAGGACCAGAGTTCGATCCCCGGTACCAAAAAAAAAAGACTCACTGAGTAAGACATATTTATCTCATCATCTTGGAGGGCCTAGTACACTGTTATTACATTTTTCTGTTGTCTTTCAAATGTTTCGAAGTTTGAAAGAGACACCTTTGCAGTTAGCACAGCCTGAGCACAGCGAGAACCGAGAGCCCTGGTATAGTGGGTCGGTCCGATCTAAATGCTCAGCGGAGGGCCCTGAAAAGCCGTGGTGGCCCCAGAGACGCTGCACAGACACAGCAACACAGGACCAGGAAAAGCACCAACATAAACAGTAATGGCACTGAGCCCAGCTACAGTGCAACCTAGTGGTGGCTGCAGAAGACTCCAGAACTCCCTCAGGAGCATCTGAGAATCAGAACTTGCGATGTGAATGCCACAAAAGGAAAGGCGTTTGAAGAATACTGACTGAAATGGGAGTTATTAAGGAGAATTCGCTAAATGGGCTGGGAAGACATTTCCCCTTCGGGAAGAGAGCATTTCATTGCTTTATTTGGTAGGGATGACCTAACGGGAGTGCACGCCCAGTGGGTGAGAGCAGCGCCTACCTCATTCCCTTACTTGAGTAACTAGGGCTGAAGAAGGGCGGGGTACAAGCAACGTGACTGTTCCCCTGGAGGACTTGCATCCAGGTCAGCAAATACCTGAGAGGGCCCAAGGCCATGGCGACCCCAGGTGGAACCAGTTTACAGGCTGCCATAGTGAGGCTCGATGACACAGTGCATGTGGTAATTGTTACCCCTGGCAGAGTCCTGGACGGCATCGAGAAAGGAGTAACAAAGGTTGATCATGTCCAGGTGACAGTCATGGATGAGGCAGATAGGTTGCTGTCGTAGAGTTTGGTGCAGATACTGGAGGATATTATTCTCGTGCAATCTAAAAATACACATATTTTACTATATTCTGTTGCTTCCTTCTTGGTGTACAAAAGTTCATGAATTCCCATTTGCAGAAACACTTTGAGACTGACCTGCTGGAGGAACTAACTCTGGAGGGAGTAACCCAGTATTATATGTATATAACAGCACTAAAGAGTACACTGCCTGGACACACTTTTCTCTGGGGTTCACATAAACCAGTCGGTCATTCTCTGTGGCTCCTTTTACCGGTTTAAATTGCTAGCCAAGATTTCTCAGCCAGAACATTCTTGCTTGCATAATCATGCTAAAATGAAGCAGGAGCATAGAAATTAGGCCTCCCATGATTTTCAAAATGGCTTAGGCCACAATCTTGTTGTACTGATGTTTACTGAGGTATTGACAGACAGGCTGTTGATGTGGTAATGAACTTTGTTATCCCAAAGCTGGCAGAGACATCTTCATAGCGCTGGAAGATCAGGTTGCCTTGGTCATCTTGGCTTAGCCATCAACTTGATCACATATGATGATTGCTCCACCCTGCAAAGTGTTGAGGAACAGCTGGGAATGGAAATTAAACCCATCCCCAAACACAGTGACTAGAGCCTGTGTGGGCAGAATACAGCAAGCTTGCAGAAGCAAACTCAACAAGCCCACTGGAACTCCAAAAAAATCATTATATAAAACATACTGTATGTAAACTAAATTTACATACTAAGTTCCATAGTATAATTCCCTGAAGTTGCGTGTGTTTATAAGTCCTTCCACTTCATAGCAGGGTAGCTATGTAGTGTGGATGAACCACAAATTAGCCTTTCCCAGTAGAAGGTTGTCTGGGTTATTTCTAGTTTTTGTCAATTTTTTCTTTTTGTACTAGGGATCGAACTCAGGACCTTGCGCTTGCAAGGCAGGCAGCGGAACCACTGAGCTAAATCCCTGGCCTATTTTTGGTTTTTGTATTCTAGTTTTTGGTTACTACAAATAAGTCTACTATAAATAACAGGTACTTACTTATGCATAACTATAGGCTTTGTATGAACTGAAGTTTTTTATTTTTCTGGGATAATCACCCAGGTATGCAATTGCTGGACCGTGTGGTAACTACTATTTAATTTTATATAAGACTGCTAAACTGTTTTTCAGAATAGCTGTACTATTTTCTATTCCCGCCAGCAATGTATGTGATGCAGTTTCTTTAAACATTTTTCAGATTTACTGTTGTCACTATTTTTTATTCTTACTATTCTGATAGGAGTGTATCAGAATATATATCATGGTTTTGATTTGCATTCCCTAAAGGCAAATGAAGTTGAACAGTATTTTTATATACATACTTGGCATCTACACATCCTCTGGTGAAAGGACTCTGTGTTTTTTACCCATTTCTAACACTTTTGCTTTCATTTATTTTTACTCTTGAGTTTTGAGTTTTTAAAATACAGTTATTGTCAGATATGTAGTTTATGTTTTCTGCAGTCTACAACTTGGTTTTCTATCCTTTTAAAGGGTTTTTTTGCAGAGCAAAAGTTTGAATTTAATGAGAACTAATTTATTAGTTTTTTGTTTATGGATCTTACTTTTGATTTCAAATCTAAAATCTCTTTCCCTAGCACTGGACCTCAAAGATTTTATTCATATTTTTAAAAATTCTACTGCCTTACATTTAAATGTGGGTCTCTTCTATGTCAGTTTTGAACATGCGTAGTCCTGGCAAGATGACTCAAGGTCCCCAAAGGTGATGTCAGTCTCCATCCAGCATTCAGTTCCATGGCACTAAACTGAAGTAGGGCTGAAGTAGCTTTGCTTTTTTTTTTTTTCCTTAAATAAATACAAGTTTTATTTGCCAGTTATTCCCCAATAAAACTGAAGGGAAAGTATTATTGCTTTAGTTCTTCAACTCATACTGATGTAAGGCACGTCAGGCATTTACATGAATCACTGCATGGAAGCTTTTAAGTCTTTAATTTTTATTCGTACATATTGTCAATATTACACAGTACATCATAATTACATTCATTTGGGAGTTGGTACATGTACATAATGGGTCTTAATTCTTTTTATTTTCCCTTCTCCTCACCTCTAGCCATTTGTAAAAAAATGGATGAGCCATGAGACCGTGATGTTAAGTGAAATAAATCAGACACAGGAGCTTAAATATCACATGGTTTCTCTTACATAAGAAACCAAAAGGCTGGGGGAGGTGGTGCACGCCTGTAATCCCAGCACCTAGGAGGCTGAGCCGGGAAGTTTGCAGCAAGTTCGAGGCCAGCCTGGGCTACACACCAAGACCTTGTCTCAAAAACACAAAAGTATAAATAAAGAGCAAAATAAAAGCTAGATAATAGGAAATAGGACAGGTAGATCTTTTGCAAATGGGCAGGGGGCCTAGTTTTGCTTTTATATCCTGCTATAATTAGAAGTCACTCATGCTCACAAATAATTTTAAGCCTATGTTGGTTTGCCTTCTTAACCTTTAATGCACTGACTTAAGTATTGGACTTGACTGTGAATAGAAAACTTTGAAAGGTTCAGCTGTTATAAATGACACTGGACGTTGGGAAGCTAATCCCCATGGTGCTACTGCCTCAGAAGCTCTGCAAACGGAACTGACTTGATTTTCCTCTATTCTATTTTCTTTCCTTCTTTCTTTTTTTCTATTTTCTTTCTTAACCTAGAATGTTTTCTCGACATCTAGCTTCCCAAGTTTCTCTACAAAGTTTCATTTCATCTCCTTTTTTCCTCCTCCTCCTACCTTGCCCCAGTAATTTCTGTCTTCCTCTTCTGATTTTTCACGGTATGTGTACTGTTAATTCAGTGCTTATTTGACCTGAAATTGAGTGCTGTGTGCATGTGTGTGTGTGTGTGTGTGTGTGTGTGCGCGCGCATGTGTGTGTATTTCTCTCTAGAGTACAAATTCTCTCAGAGCAGAAACAAAGCTGAATTTTTTTTTGTATTTCCCAGTTCTGGTGAAGAGAGTATCTGGCAGATACTTAGTAAATGTTTAAATGAACATTTGTTATTAAAGTATTGAAAGAGAGACTAACCTAGTCTCCACATGGGTCATATGAATATTTCAGATTTTAAAGATATTCTGAAAGTATCAGCATTGCACTTGTTAGGACTCAGGGACATCAGCCAAGTGGCGGTATGACAGTGGCAGGATTCAGAAATGTGCTGCTCGTGTTTCCGTTATAGAACACCACGGAGAACTAAAGCCATTGAGCGTAACTTTGGAACAAACATCCTGTTAGGCTGAAAACATTAAATGGGGCTTGTCTTATCGCAGAGACTTCCGCGACTCTGACTGAAACTGAGCTGAGGGCCAGCCGGGCGGCGACAGGGAGGACTCCCTGGGCGTGGGCCCCACTCACTCTTCTTGCTCCTGCAGAAATACGAGACCCGAGTGGGCGACAAGGGGACTCAGCTCTCGGGCGGGCAGAAGCAGAGGATCGCGATCGCCCGGGCCCTGGTCAGGCAGCCGCGAATCCTGCTGCTGGACGAGGCCACGTCGGCGCTGGACTCCGAGAGCGAGAAGGTCTGGCTCCCGCTGGGCCGGCATGCGGAGCGGGGGCGGGGGGGGGCAGCGCTGAGCCGGCGGCGGTCCTCCCAAGTAACAGTGCTGTGCTTTGTTCCGAATGTCCTAAAATCATCACATTTTACCCTCATAGGCAGAAAACAAGCGTTCAGAAGGAGAAAACTAGGTAAACTGCATTTCCAGCACATTAAATATAATCATGAAAACTGGAAAATAAAAAGCAGTTAAGTAAAATGATATGGTGATTAGTTCAAGCGTTTAACACTTGTGGACACTGACGCCAGAGGACTCCACTCTACTAGAATTAAAGAGCCAAACAACCATAGGCAGATTACATGTCAGTTGTGTCCAACACACATAGATCAAGACTCAGAGATTATAAGTTAAAAGAGCTCACTCACCAGGACGGTAAACCTTTCCCATTTCCTTCAACGGTCAAACCTGTTGGCACAGTTTTCGGGCCGGGCGGGCGGGCGGACGGGCGGTCTCACACCTGCTTTCCCTGCAGGCGGTGCAGGAGGCCCTGGACCGCGCCAGAGAGGGCCGCACGTGCGTCGTCATTACGCACCGCCTGGCCACGGCGCACAGCGCGGACGTCATCGCGGTGATTCAGAACGGCCGGGCCAGGGAGCAGGGCACCCATCAGCAGCTGCTGGAGCAGAGAGGCCTCTACTTCTCAATGGTCAGCGCTCAGGCTGGCACGCAGCGCTCCTGAGCTCTTGTCAAAGTGTGTCTCAGAAATAAATCCAAATCATTCCATCACTTCCTGGTTGTGAAACAAGTCTGTAGTGTAAGTCCTAAAATACAGGCTTCTCTGATACCACATATCGATTCACAACATTCAGCTGGTGTTTGACATCCAGCATCTGAAACTTGAGACTTAGAGGTGACATCTGTCTCGAAGAGGCATAAAAGCCGCAGCTTACCTTGCGTTACCATGGCAGCCAGAGGGAAGCACGCTGGCCAAGTGGCACAGGTGAGAATTAACAGGCTCTCAGAAACAGGGAAAATGCTAATGGTCCCAAGCGGGCGGCGGAGGCCAGGATTATTTGGGAACAATTTTCACAAGTACAAAGGAAAAATAAATTGTTCGGCAGCCTAATCTTTTCCTTTTAAGTTCCTAAACTAGTACACGTAGAGCAGAAGAGTCTGCATTTTCATGTTTAACGTGTTAATCACTCATACCAGTGGGGTTCAGGGTGATATTCCCATACATGTATGTCGAGTGCGTTGACCAAATCCGAGATCTGTTTTCCCTCCCTCCTACATCCACTCCCCAAACTCTAGTGGTCCCTACTCTGCTTTGAGGTCACTTTTTCTAGTTCACGCCATGAGAGAGAACAAGCAGTACCCGCTTTTCTGTGTCTGCTCATTCTTACGTAACGTCCTCTAGCTCCACCCACTCTGCTGCCACGGACAGGATTTCCCTCTCTCTGTGGCTGGCTAAGCCTGCACTGTGTGTGAACACCACCTTTTCTCATCCATTTATCTTTTGTGGGCACCTCAGGTGCTGTGTCTTAGCCACTGTGAGCGCAGCCCTAACCACCTTGGTGTGCAGGCATCACTTGGGCAGCTGTTCCCATTTTCTCTGGCTATGTACCCGGAAGCCAGCTAGCCGAATGACACAGTGCACTGCTTGTGGCTTTCTGTTGTTTCCATCGTGGCCACAATAATTTACATTTCCACAAACCAGAAATAAGAGCTCTTATTTTCCTTATCTGTGATAACATTTGTCATTTGGGTTTTAAAGATAATAGCCATTCTAATGGGGACGATAGAGTTTTTCATTGTAGTTTTGATCTGCATTTTCCTGATGGCTAACGAGACTGAGCATTTCCTCAATTTTCACCATTTGTATTTTGAGAAGTGTACATTCAAATCATTTGCCTGTTTCAATAGGATTGCTTTTTAAATTAAGATTTTTCAGCTTGTTATATATTTGGATTTTAATGTTAGATGAATAGCTGGCAAATGTTTTCTCCCATTGGATAGACTGTCTCTTCACTCTGTTCTCATGCTGTGCAGAAAGTTTTTACCTTGATGTAATCTTAACTTCTCAATTTTTGCTTTGCTTTCCTGTGTTTGGGGGGGTTCTGTCAGAAAACCACTGCCAATTTCAATGTCTTGCAGTGTTTCATGTTTTCTCCTAGTTCTTTCAGAGTTCAGAGTTCCAGGTCCTCCCTTGAGGCCTCTGGGCCACTGTGAGTTGGTTTCTGTATGAGCTGAGAGAGAGGGTCAAGTTTCCATCTTCTGCCTGTGGATGTCCTGTTCTCCCAGCAGCATTTATTGAAGAGACTGCCCTTTCTTCGCTCCATATTTCCTGAACCTTTGTCCAGAATAAGTTGGCTGTGGATGTGCATGTTTTTAGGGCAATATCATGCTGTTTTGGTTATTATTGCTTTATAGTATGTCTTGAAAGCAGTTATTGTGTGCATTAAAAAAGCAACTGATTTTTTTGTATGTGAATTTTGTATCCTATGTTATGTTTTGTATCTACACCCCACCCCACCCCCGCCAAAGCCTCATGTGCTCATACAGGGGGCTTTTTAGAGGTGACTGGATCATGGATACTCATCAGTGAATTAATCCACTGATGGATGTATAGCTAAATGGGATGTTGGGAGATGAAGCCTAGTTGGGAGGAGGTGGCTCACTGGGGGTATGGACTGGAAGGGCTTCCTTCCTTCCCTCCTTCCTTCCTTCCTCTCTCTCTGCTTCCTGTTCGCCATGCCATGAGCTGTTTCTCCTCTGCCAGGCCCCTCTGCCATGCCATCCTACCTTGGAACCAGCTGACTATGGACTGGAATCTCTACAAACTGTGACCCAAAATAAACCTTTCCTTCTTTAAGTTGTAGGTGTGACAAGAAAGTACCTAATATGTGTACTCTGCTGAATTTATGAGTTCTGACAGTATTTTGGTGGAGACTCTAGGCTTTTCTATGTATAGAATCATATCATCTGTAAAGATAATTTGACTTTCTCCTTTCCTCTTTTTTTTTTGGTACCGGGATCGAACTCGGGACCTTCCGCTTTCCAGGCAGGTGGTAGAACCACTGAGCTAAATCCCCGGCCCCCCTCCTTTTGTCTTTATATGCATTTTATTTCCTGTTTAATTGCTCTGGTTAAAACTTCTAATATTGGGCCGGGGATTTAGCTCAGTGCTTCTGGTGCCTGCCTCGCAAGCTCAACGTCCCAAGTTCGATCCCCGGTACCAAAAAAAAAAAAAAACAACTTCTAATATTGTACTAAATAAGAGTGGAAACCTTCTTCCTGCTTGCTTTCAATCCTTCTCCATGCAGTATGATGTTGGCTGTGTTTGTCATATACAGCCTTTATTATCTTGAAGTATGATCCCTGTGTACCTAATTTGATCGGGAATGTTATCATTGTGATGGATACTGAATTTTATCAAATACTTCTGCATCTATTGAATCATCATATAACTTTTAACCTTCAGTTTTTTGTATTATGTTTCTTTTTAAATGATATTTTTATTAGTATATGCTTGCAACACATAATAAATACATTCATCATGCGGAGTTGATGGTACGTATTTCATCTTAGTCCTTTTTACATCCCCTTCCCCTGCCTCCCCATTCCCCACCCCTAAATCCTGTTCTCCTATGCAAAAGGTCTACATCCCTGTTTCCCATCATCTATCCTTTATTTTTGTCCTTATACTTTGGGTTTCTCCTATAATAAAAACCATGCAATATTTAAGCTTGTGTATCTGATTTATTTCACTTAGCATTATGGTCTCAAAGTGCATCCATTTTCCTACAAATAACTCAGATTTATTCTTTATAGCTGAGTAGGTCTTCACTGTGTATATACACCATGTTTTCTTAATCTGTTCCTATGTTGATGGATGGACATACAAACTATTTCCAAGGTTCAGTTACTGTGAGTTGTGCTGCTATAAACATGGGTGTGCATGTATCATTTAATTTGTTCTTTAACTGTTTGGGGAAGGTAACCAGGAGAGGCATAGCTGGGTCAAATGGAGTTTCTATTTTTAATTTTTTGAGGAATCTTCACACTTATTTCCATACTGGTTGTAGCGGTTTATATTCCTAACACCAATGTAGAAGAGTTTCTTTCTCCTCACAAACTCACCAGCATTTTTGCATCATCTTCTAATATTACCTTTATTCCTATAATTCTGATACTGGTTTCTTTTTTATTCTTCTAGCAGCTGTGGGATCCAGCTTCCCCCATGTCTGTTTTTAGGGTGTCAGGGCATTTATGATCTACCTCCACCTTGTCTTCAGCTTCTCACAGTCTCTCTTCATACTGGTCAAAACTGCTAGCCATGCATTCTTGGATTTTTCAGAGCTTGTATTTCTGCTTGATTTCTTTTCACAATTTCTAATTCTTTACCAAATGGGTCATTCATATCTTGTACTGTCTTGTTTAGCTCAATTAGTTTATTGTTTGTTTCTTCTATTTCATCAAACAAACATTTTAGTAGTAAAATCCTTTATCTTTTTAATAAAATTCTCTTGAATCTTATGAAGTTGTTTATATATTTCTTCTTTGAGCTCTCTTCAAACATTTTGACCATTTGTTTTTTCAGTTCTTGCCTATAAATTACTTTAGTGTCATTTTGAGAGGCTAAAGGTTTTTAAAGGCATTTTGTTGACTTTCTTTGTCATATTTCTGTTGTTTCTGTGTTGCAGGCAGTTAGGGTGGAAAAACTCTGTCAGTGCTGTGACTCTAGTCTGCCTTCCTGTGATATACTCTTGTATTTAGTTGTTTTCATGTTTATACCTCTCTTCAACCTACACTCAGCATGTTTGAGGGTCTTCTTAGTGTCCAGCCTTCCTCTGGGTGCTTGATCCCTAGTCCAACACACAGGGGAGCAAATGAATGACAGTGATATTGATAACAAAAAGACAGACCAGATTTTAGCATACAGTAAAAACCAATTAACAGAAATAACTATGCCACCAGTGGCAATGGCCAAGAAATCAGCAATAAGAGTCAGAGACAAACCAGATATTAAATACCATAAGAACCAATAAAAGCTACCACTATACCACCATTATCAATAGAAAAGAGAGCTACAACAGTAATACAGACACAAAGACAAACCAAATATTGACATACTGTATCTACTAAATGCAACAGCTATTCCACCATGAACAAGAGAAAATTCAACAATAGAATTTAATCAACTAAATGTCTAAAAAACTAATAAAACTTGATTGTAATAAAAATGGAGGGGCCCAGGGATGTAGCTCAGTGGCTCTACCACCTGCCTTGCAAGCACAAAGTCCCGAGTTCGATCTCTGGCACCAAAAAACAAAATAGGAGGGAGTGGGGCAAAGAAAAACAAAAGTAGCATAATTTGGAAAAAAAAAGAAGATATGAAGGAGGAGAGAAAAGTCAGATAAGGAGTCCAATTAAAGCATAAAAGTTAATAAGGTTATAGTAACAAAGAAAAAGAAATATAAGGAAAATAGAACAAAACAAAGAAGGAAAGAGGAAAGAAAGAGAGAAAGAAAAGAAGGAAGGAAGGAAAAGGAGGGAGCGAGGGAAGAGACAGACTAAGAAAGAAAGAAAAAGAGAAAGGAATCCACCACATTCCCCTGTGTGATTGGGTACTTTCTTTCCAGGGCCTGTAGTATTGGAACCCAGCAAGCATGGAGGAGGGACAGTGAGTCACAAGTAAGGACTAGTTTGTTTCCACACCACTCGTGTGTGTGTGTGTGTGTGTGTGTGTGTGTGTGTGTGTGTGCGCGCGCGCTAAGTTCTGCCTGCCTTTCCTGCTGTGAAGTGTGGATAAATGGCACGGTTTCTCCTCAGGTCTGTATTCACTCCAGCTGCTCCTAGTGTTTGTGCCCCACTGTGGCCCTTCTGGCTGTGCACCTCGGGATGCGGTACACATCCAAGGTGAGGCAAGTTTCTGACCACGTTGGCAGACGGGGAAAGCAAACAGAGCCCCAAGCTCTGTGCCTGACATAGGCAGCAAGGGAGTTGGGAGCAAGCAGTTCACTGAAGTTAATGCCAGCCCTTCAGACCGAGCCCCTCAGAAAGCCACACACAGCTGGCCTGGCTTCTCACCAGAGGGCGAGGCCATCGTGTCCTTCCTGGCCCAGTGCCCCACTGCATAAGCTGCTTGGGGGTCTCCTGCCCCCACTCCAGGACTGTCCCTTGTGGCTGACTCCCACCCAGTCACTGTGGAAGCGGGACCCCAGAAACCCTGAAGTGTAGTTGTTCTGAATTCTGGTTCCTGGAGTAGTTCAGTCTTAAACAATTAAGCCCTTTGTAAAATGACTCCTGCTATCACTCCCAACGCGGCAGGTGCGACAGTGAATTTCTCCTCTAACTCTAGCTTGTCATGCGAAAGGAGTCATGTTCAGAGTAGCATCCCATGCTGTATTTGCAGATTGCATAACTGTGGGCTTCTCTTGGGGCTGGAGCTGCCAGTCTGCTGTTTCTCCTGAGCCTGCTGACTCTCTCCAAGTTCACCTGTGTCAACAGATACAGGTCCCACTCCCTGGGAGCTGGGTTGCATTCCAGACTGCTTTGCTCTGTTCTCTGCCTCGTCCTCATTTTCCTCAGTTTCCCTGTGAACTCTAGTGTTCCTGTGAGCTCTTTCTTGATTTCCAGAGCTCTTCTTCTTTTTCCCCTCGTTAAGTTGCTGCCTGGACTGCAGGTCCCGAGAGGCTGTGATATGCTACCTGCCTTCGCTCCACTTTTCCCTCTTCTCCCTGTGTTGTTGCTGGAACTGCATTATGTCGAACACTCCTTGCACCCTCGGGATGAATAAGCTTGATCATGGGTTTGGTCTTTTGATGATCCATTGATTTAAAAGTTTGGTAAAACTTAGGAGTAAAGCCGTCTGGTCCCAGGCTTTTCTTTGTTGAACGACTGATTGGTGGTCCAATCTCACTATTTGATATTGGTCTGTTCAGGACATTTATGCCTTCTTGACTCAGTGTCGGTAGGTCATTTGTTCTAGAAAGTTGTCCCTTCCTTCTAGGCTTTCCAGTTTGTTAGCATATATCCTCTTCATCATAGTGATCTTTTATATTTCCATGCTGTTGGTTATAATGTCACCTTTTCTCACTCTTTAGGTATTGGGTATTCTCCCTCTTTGGTATTTTGGTTAGTTTCACTACGATTGGTAGATTTTTATCTTTTCAAAGAACCAACCCTTTGTTTCATTGATCTTTTTACTATTTGTCTTATTTTCTTTGGTCCCTACTTTGTTTCTGCTCTTCTGTCTGCTAATTTTGTTTAGCTTGTTTTTGGTTTTCTATATGCTTGAAATAAATCATTAGCTTATCTGAAAACTACTTTACTGATGTTGGCGTTTATTGTTTTAAGCCTTCCTTTTAGTACTGCTTTTTCTATATCCCATGAGTTTTGGTCTGTTTTATCTCCATTTTCATTTGTTTCAAGAAAATTTTAAATTTCCCTCTGACTTACTCAGTGACCTACTGCTTGTTCAGAAGTGTGTTATTCAGTCTCTATGTATTTATATAATTTAAAAAATGCTTTTGTTGTTAATGTCCTGTTTTATTCACAATCAGAAAAAATACAGGATTTCACAGTTTTAAAATCTGTTAACTTGTTTAGTGATTTAATACAGTGGTATCTCAGTTCATGAACGCTTTTGTTTGTGAACAATTTGTTTCACAAACAGAAGCATGTGGCAAAATTTTGTCTGTTTGCAAACTGCATTGGGTGACAAACACGATGGTGGCCATCTTTCCCACACGAACATGAACGTGGTGATCTTTTCCAGAATCATGGAAGGAGAAAGTTTGTGAACTGAGATGCCACTGTGTATGGCCTATTCTAGAGAAAATTCCATGTGCTAAAGAAAATCTGTATTTTGCCCTGCTGGATGGAACATTCTGTATATATCTATTAGGTCCATTTGCTTTGTAGTATAGTTTCTGGTGTTTTTTTGATTTTTTTTTAAAAAAATTTATGATTGGGATATTCCAAAAGGCCTGTATACAAGTTCAGATTTTTTTTTCCTGCTTGACCTTGTTTGTTGAAGCTTTCAACTATATTATTTGATTTTTTGAACTCATTTCTAAGATTTCCTCTTGATTCTTTTTCAAAATACCTTTGCCAAATTTCTCGTTCATATCCTGCATTATCTTCCCAATTTCCTTTAATTATATGTATCATCTTCACAATCTCATTGGCCCTTTTCATAATCATCTCTTAAATGCTTCATCAAACATTGCATCCATACCAACTTCTTTAGGCTCTGTTGCTAGAGTTGGATTTTTTTGGAGGCATCATTAAATATGAAAGGTCCCCCCAAATCCCAAGTACCGAGGGCTTGATTTCCGATGCAACAGTATTCAGAAGTGAGGCCTACAGCGGTGACTGGATCATGAGGGACTTAACTGTGGAATTTGATGGCTTTATGTGTAGGTGATAGAAACAGGAGTTGGAGGGAGGGGATCATGGGATGTGACTGTGGGACATTTGCTCCCTGGCCCCTTCTACTCTGGCTCTTTCCCTCTCTTCTTCCTGTCATGAGGTGAGCAGTTTTCCCCCACCAAGCCCTTCATGTTTCTGCCTTGCCACAGGTCTAAAGGAAAGGGAGGCAGCTGACCATGGCCTGAGACTATGAGCCAAGATAAACCTTGCCTCCTTTAATCTAAATTATGTCGGGTGTTTTTGTCACAGGAATGAAGTTAACGCTCAGGCTTTTCAGATTTTTCTTGTCTCTGTGTTGAGATCTGCCTATCTCATGGACTGGCTATCTCCACCACTTGTGTGGGGTGGAACAGCAAACAGCCTTGCCGTGAAGATGTCTCAGGGTGCTGGTCTGTTGGGCAGGGCTGACTCTATTTCCAAGAAGGCATGTTACGCAGTCTCCTCAGCTTCTCCGGCTGTGACGAGACTCAGCACGGTGCATATGGTGGTGGAGCGAGAGACCCAGCATCTCTGCAGGCCAGAGTCAGGACTCTGGTAGTCCAGGCAGATATGGTGCAGACAGCAGTGGGCATGGGGAGCTCACTGTGTGGTTACACCTACAATGGAAGTGACGCTGCTGACTCTGCTGTGACTCTGGGCCTCTGGACCTTGCCTGACAACCCCTGCAGTGGTGAAGGCTTAAAGAACCTGTCTTCGCCCAGTCAGTGGTGTGAGCCTGTGGTGAGGGAGCAGGAACTACGGTGTTCCTCACTGCTGTGGTGGCAGTGCCCATGCGGCAGCAGGCCTCGGCCAGAGCTGCGCAGAACCACACTGCACTCCCTGGCAACACGTGCCCCGGGCAAGGCATTAGCAGGGACCAGTTTCTTCTGCACGTGTCACCATTTAGGTATGGAATGTGCCCCCCGAGGTCTCCTGGGTTTGGAAGGTAGAGGATCATGACCGGATCATGGAGGGACTCTGCTCATTGGTGGATTCATCACACCTCAATGTTTTTTTCATAATTTTCCACAGCAATATCAGTTATTGCTGTAACCGATTGTTTAGCTCAGTAAACTACCAAGTTCTTTCATCAGTAATAAACCAGATACTATCAAAGGATTTTTCAGAGGTAACCATGTGTTGTATGTAAATAGGCTGAGTTCCAGATTCTACAACAGGCAGGCAGAGTGTGCTACTGCAGGGATCAAAGGGAACAGGGTCCCAGCTATTCTTGTGATTACTCCCACACTGCACGAGGGCTGAAAATCACAATTCATCAGGTCTGGATTGAGGCCTAGGAATCTATTTTCAGGGAACCATCCTGGAGATTAACTTCAGGCAAGTTAAGGGAACACGTTAAGGCTTGAGTGAAAAGGCTTCTCTGCCAGACAGAGCACGCTCACAAGCCCAACTCCTAAACATTATTTAGACCAATCAGATGATTCTAACAGCCCTGGCTATCCAGCCTACACACTGCACCAGGGAGGAGAAAGTTCAGACTTCACCTACTGTCTGCAGCGACTATGAGAGACGTATCAAGGCCAACAGGAGCCAGCTCTGAGTATTTTCTCACAGGAAGAGCCCCAGTACGATACTTCTCAGGATAGAGTCTGGGCCAGTGCAGTGGGTTAAGTGTCAGTTACTATAATGATAACTGGATTCCATAAACCAGTCTTGTGAGTCAGAGTGTGTAAGAATGCTTAAAGGGGAATGTATGCAACCAGAACATTAAGTATACTGCAATCTGTGACTTGAAATGCACAGTAAAATGCTGTGAAAACGGCCTCCAGTAAGCCACACCCTCTGCCCATTCTTAACAAAATAACTCTGTTCCTCTCATCAAGAGCTGAGACTTGTTTTCCTCCACCCCTTGGATCTGGACTTCCCCAGAGAATTCAGCATAAATGATACGATGACATGTGACTTCAGACTCTAAGGAACTGTACAACTTCTACTGCGCCTCTCAGAACACTCCCAGGGCAAGTTTGGATCCCCAGTCTTGAGTACACAATGAACATGGACCACAGAGGAGAGTCCTGGCCACCGAGTCCCAAACGGTGGATGAGGACATGTGAGACCTTCCAGCCTCAGACCTAGCAGCCTGAGGATTACTGCTATATAAATAAATCAAAGCAAGACCAGCAGAAGAACTGTCTGAGTGCAGTCAACCAACAAAACCTTGAAGAAGGGCAAGTTGTTATCAGACCCTGGCTCTGTTTTGTTTACAGCGCTGGCCATGGAACTCAGGGCCTCGGGCATGCAAACAAACACTGCCTCTGAGCCACATGAGTGGTGTACTACAGAGCAACAGATAACTGGGATGAGAAAGTACAGACAAAGCAAAGAGGAATGAGTCATTTATTCAAACAGAAAACAAGAAACTACAAGATTGAAGTTTTGAGAGCAGAAACTATAACATTCAACAATAAGGGGGGAAACAAACTATAAAATCCTGAGACTGATTCAAGTATTTAACCATTAAGTTACTAACCATTAGTGTTTAATTTTAAAAATAAATGCTTTATTTATTTTTCTTTTTTCTGCTATCAGGGATCGAACTCAGGACCTTGTGCTTACCAGGTAGGCGCAGCACCACTGAGCTACATCCCCGGCCCTAAATGCTTTGTTTTTATATTCACAAAACTAATTACAATGCAATTAAGATTGTGAGTCTCCCTACTGGAACCTAATTCTATCTGTTCAACAGAAAGTGTTTTAGATCACCACTGAATTGCAGTAGGATCTGCTCAGCTCCCTGAGGTGAGCATGGGGACATGGATTTGGGGAAATGAATATCTAATCATGTACTTCATACCCTCTGGCAATTAGAAAATGTTAAAGTGCTCAAAAGATGAACTCTACAGTGATGTTTAGAAATAGGATTTTTAACAGGAGTATCAACAATATTAAAAGTCAGAGTAAAATGTGCATTGTTAAAATGTATAGATTTGCATTGATGAGGCTTAAACATTGCAGAGTTGTATATTCACTTAATTCTCATTGCTGTCCCATTAGTGAAAGCTTTTATGGCAGAATAAGTTTAGAGCATGATTCTACTGATTTCTACATTTATCAAGTTTCCTTTAAATCAACATTCCGTTGCTCCTTTCATGATCATTTTGCCACGTGCCGAGTCCCTAAAGATGAGCAGTGTTCATCAGCCGCATCATGTCATGGAAAGCACGAAAAGTGTGCTCAACGAGCTTTTCCGCATCCGTCTCCAGACAAGACCTCCAGGCTGAGCAGGCCACAATGAACCTGAGAAGCACAGGTCATGAGTGATTACGGGACAGAGCTAGGGCCTTTGCACCAGACCTCACTACTGGTAGGTCAGATGTGATGTCAGGCACATGTAACATAAACCAACTCAAAGGATTTATAGGTAACCTGTAGGACAACAAAATGAAAAAATTACAGCCCAAGAGTGCTCTGGAGGAAGGTTTGATATTCAAAAGAAAACAATCAAAACCCTTCTTGCTAAAAAATGTCACTGGACTGGGTTGGAATATGAATCCATGTTATTGTTTGTAATTGAAATTTGAACTGGTTGTAAGGAAAGAGTACAGCATTTGAACAGCATTTTTTAAAAATCCCAAAAACTAGAGACTGCTAAGAGGTGAGAAAAGCTATTTCTTGAAGAAGCAAAGAAAAAGCCACACCTTCTCCTGGCTCCCTCGATGGAGAAATCTCAGGTCTAGCCGGTGAGACAGTGGCCAAGCAATGGAAGAACAGGAGAAAAGCCTGCTTCTATTGCCTCAGAGGAGTAACCTGGCTCCTAGCTTTTGTGGAACCAGCCTTGCCCTTTCCAAGCTCTCAAAAGCTTTTATGAAATGCAGGTATAGAGCTCAGAAGCAAAATATGCAGGGTATACAGCTGGTGAGACATGTGATTTCCACATCCCTGAAAGACAGCAAATCACGCCCTCACCACAGGCTTCAGACCAAGCAGAATCAATGAAACCCTGCTTGGGGCCGGCACAGCGCAACGGCACTGGGTCACTGTGTACACGTGGGGTGCTTGATCACACGGAGCCCTGCAGGAGTCTGGCTTGATTTCTGTCTAGTGAGCTGTCATCAATTTTCCAGCTGTGCTGCATGTGAGATTTGCAAATACTTAGGCAGCATCTAAATGTTTCTTTCCACAGATTAACAATATCTGTTTAAGTGTTAAATTTCTAAAAATTCAGTTATCTTTCTAAATTATACAAATTATCTTTCCTACCTGCACAGACTAATCACAAAATAGTGCCAATAAACAATAAAAATATTTCACTTATTGAATAAAGAAGTTATCTTTGCCTATCATACTAACGAAAGGGTTTTTTTTGGTACCAGGGATCAAACTCAGGACCTTGTACTTGTAAGGCAGGCATCCCCAGCCCAAATAATAAAAGTATTTTATAAAACCTAGAGGTGGAAATGGTGTGATGAAATGAGAAAGGATGCATTTATAACATGACGCACTATTTGCAAAGATGGGGAAGCAAGACAGGGAAGCAGTTAGGTAGGTTATGAAGATGCATCTTACGGAAGTCTGGAAACTATTCCTAAGTCCTCCACGTAGAAGACTGGAAATTATTCAACCCTAAAATATCTCAAAGCATCGTTAATGGCATTTGGACTGCTTGACATAGTAAGAAAGAATCACAAAAAGGACACAAAATTAGTATTTAAAAATCACACACAATCTATATACATTATCAACTGGAAGCATCATACAGTAGCAGTCTTGTTCCTGAGAGGACAGGCAGATAACTTCTCCTGTATTTTTTCATATTTTACAAACTATTTGCAATGATAATATATTACATTTAAAACGCTGCTTAAAAAGCAGCAAATTTTCTTTTAGTCACAATTTTCAAGTATAACAATGGAAGGAAAAAGAAAACCCTTCCGGTTTCCAGCTGTTTTGTTTGGAAACTGTTCTGGGTGTGTCTGTAGTGATGACTCACAAACATGCCCCTCCGGGACTAGAAGCGGAAAATGCCCACTCAGGCCCTAACTAAACGGCCTTTCCTCGAGGGACAGTGAGCTCCTGTCCACATCACACGATCTTGGTTGGTTCCCCTTTACCTGACTCAGACCGGTCCCCCTAGTCCCTTCACCCCAGGAAATGCACCACCAAACTCACAGTCCCTCAGGAAGCCCTACTGGCTCTAATTCCACAACCGTCCGCATCTTCTATTCCCTACTTCCCTGTTGGCAGCCTTGCCAGAGACATCGCCGTCCTTCCTGCCTCGGCTGGATGCATCTGCCCTCCATGTGGCCCTGTGAGACCGTGTCGGGAGGGCTGGACCTTTGAGAAGAGACTAGGTCCTCAGGAGGCTGACGCTGCCCTCCACCCTGAAGGTGACAAAGCAGAGTGGCTGCCCCCTTGGACTGAGCGTATTCCTTTTTGCCCACTCGATCTGCCACAAGTTGTCAACAAACGAGCTGACTGATACGTAAGCCAAAGTCTCCCTCTTCCCTTTATACTTACCAGCTTCAGTCTGTTAGCAGCAAGTGGACTAGGACACTTCCTTATTTCTCTCCTCTAGTCTAAGCACATCACCATCCACCTGATTTATACCCATGGAGCAGCCCAGGCTCCCCTTATGCGTATGTAAAACAAGTCACTGCTTGTTTTGCTTAAAGCGTGTAAAATGAGTCCCATTATTCCGGGCACAAGATCCAAACTCCCTACCATGTCGCAGGGTTCTATTGAAATTTACCACACCAAGCAAAGCAGTGTCTCAGGATGGTGTTTTTGGTGGTTGTTTTTCTTTTAAGCTCTCCAGGTGATTCTGATGTGCACTTGGGGCTGACAACACAGTCTCCTCTCCAACTCCTCCGTCATGCTCCCCTCAAATGCAGTGACAGCTCTAGTGCCTCCCTGCCTCTCTGAGTGCTAATGTCTCACCTACCCCAGGACCTGCACACTTCTCTTAACAAAGTTATTCTGAAAACGTTTACTGAGTACAACATGCGTACAAGGCTCTGTTACTCACTTGGGGAAATAACAGCCCCGGTTCCTATGCAGCTTATTTACATCCAAGGGAGGAAAGACAGATAACACACTAAACGTGCGTGCACAGATGTGCACACACACTCCCACACACGGCAGGTATCAGTGCTATAGAGGCCTCAGGTATAGGGAGGGAAGAGAAGCGCCATGCCAGAGATCACGGGAGCCTCTTGGAGGAGTGGTGTTTGAACAGGCAGCGGTGCGAGGTAAGGTGGTGGCGCCTGCATGCATCTCCAAGGAAGACCAGGTGGAGAAATCCATGCCAAAACGCCCCAGAGAAGCTTGCTTGCAACACTTAAGGCCCACAACGCACAGCAAGCCAGAGTGGAGGGAAGGGCTGAGGTGTAGGAGATAAAGTCAGAAAGGCAGCAAGGGCTCGAGTGCGTAGGGCCTCACAGGATGACTGCATTTCACTGTGAAATGGGAAGGCGCTGAGGGGTCTCAGCAGAGCGACATCCCCTGAGCTGTCTTCAGAAGGCACACCAGGGCATCTGGGGATGGCAGCGGTCTGGAGGGAAGGGACCTGCTGCAATGCCCTAAGAGAGAGTGTGCTGGCTTGGCTCGACGCTGGCAGCTGCCGGGAAGCAGGCATTCCTCTAACGTCACAGCTGTGCCTCACTCCTCCCAGCCTGCCCCGGCCACACTGGACCAGCACTGCTCACCGCTCTGCCAGGTGATCTCTGCCACACAGCAACTGGCTCACTTCTCCACAGCATGGCTAACTGTTTAGGGTCACCACGCTAATCTGTCTGCCTTTTATGTCTAGTACGAAACACACTCTGTAGGAGAGGAGAGCTTGTCTCTTTCGTCCTTTGAGCCTAAAGCAGCACCCCGTGCACCAAGCCCCCACTAAGGATTTTGGAACAAGTGAGTGGTTTGCCTGGATCTTTCGAGATGGTCTTTCCTATCAGCCAGAGCACTGAGGTGTGTGTGGCCGGAACTCCGTTGCTGCACACAACACAGAAGCCGCTACTTTTCAGGAAGTGTGAGAATGCTCCCTTATGCTCTATCAGGATGATCTTAGATTTCTGATGCTATTTATGAAAAGAAGACCCTTATCTATCTTTTTCATTTAACTGTTAATTTACACATTAAGGGGCACAAACTGAGCCCTGTGGGAAGGCACAATTCACTGGTACAGCTAACTATGCACTAATCATACAGCCATGGGAGCCAATGATTCTGAAACACTGCTGCTGATAAAATCATCTTTTAGAAAGGAAAGTATTAGAAACACTTTGTTTAAAACTCAAATACGTCCTGCATACTTCCATTCTAATTTCTCCATCACTATGCTCTTCGATCTGCACATGCACAGCCCATGGACAGGGAGGGGTGGAATGCATTTACAAACTGTCTGAACTTAACCGTAAAATGCCTTGTACAGACCAAATACCAAGGAGGATCCAAATACCCAGAAAATTCAAAAAATGTAAAAGACGCATTAATCTCCCTCAAATCCTTCCCCGGGCTTTGATCACACTCATCCCCTGGTCCTTGCCACTCTCAGAAGCAGTCTGAGAGGCCTCTTTCCTTTATTAGGTGTTGGCGAAAATGTGGTGAATGCTGCTGCCAGCCGCCACCCAAGGGAAAGCAGGCTGGTAACATCACGACAGTGTGTCCTCGCCCGCCCTGTCCACACAGTCTGGCACACTGGACCTCTGGCTCTCCCCAAAGTCAAATGACCGTTAAAGGTCAATGTTTTGAATGATTCGGGACATCAAGGCAGCCACACCAGTGCAACTAAAGAGGAAAGGAAAGAGGACTTCAGAGCTGTTTCAGAAAGTGGTGAGGACAGAATAAATGTGTGCAAACTGAGGAGGAGGATTCTGCAGGGGATTCATGGAAATGTATCCTTTTTTGTGATACAATTTTTAAAAATTTAAACAGTCACTGTAGCTTTTGACCACAGCTTGTACGTTACAGAATGTACTGATGGGACAGATGATCACTGGAACAACCTGAAACAGCGTTTTGCATTAAAGCTTCTAAAGGACTGATTTCATAAGTGTCTCAAAAGCCTGGAAGACAAATGTAAATACGTATTAAATGTCTAAGTGGCAATAATAGTTACTTACATAGCTCGTGACAGATGACAACATAATTAGAACCACAGTGTAGAAAAACATTCAGACAACAAATGTGGTACCTTTCTGAGTCCAGCTAGTAAGAACAAGGGAGCAGCCTCACCTGTCGTCTCTGATGTGGTAGAAAAATCCATATCCGCTGTGCACCATGGGAACCACTACTCCCTGGATTCGTAGATAACCAATCAGGCTTGTCGAGAGAATAAAATTCCCGCCGCCTCCACTGCAGTGCACAGAGAAAGGTATCACTGCAGGCCTACAGGGCCACATTGTTTCTGAAGCGCTTCCAGCACCAACACAAGTGTAAAGCACCTCACCCATTACCTTCTGGAGAACAGTGGGTCCATGAAGAGCTCCAGGACTGGGAGACCCTCCTCCTTTGCTAGGAGTGAAAGACCCAAAAGGTGTCGGTCAAACCCTGCAATAAAACCCCAAAGCTGAAGTCAGAAGAAATTCTCAGCATGATTCTTTAAAGTCACAATAATCCCAGCATACATACCTTTCCCGGCAGAACATTCATTCATCATTTTATTATGCTTTGCAAAAGCCTCCAGCATCTGCTGCTGCTGCTCAAAAAGCTGTTACAAAGCAAGACGATCAAATCAATACATATCAAGAAAACAAGTTCCAACAACAAACTGCATAAAACCCAACTAATCAAAAAGAACCTAAGCCCATTATAACTAGGATTTGGGTCATCTGGGAGAGGAAAGATTTCCAGGAACCTGCAGTACATGCTACTGTGTCTTCCCTCAATTCTCCTACTGCCTTTCCTTCCCTATGTGCCTGGTTTCTGACTGTTTCTTTTCTGGAAAAGGAAAATAAGAACATGCAAGCAGTGCTGAAGTGACGATGACAAATATAATGACAGAGACAGCTGGGATCTCAAAACAAATTCATAACTACAAAAATAATAATATGAAAATAAAATGTACATGACCAGGCCAGGAAAACTAAAACAACAGTAGGGAAGAAATATACTGTTGTCTAAATACTTCAAAAAGCAAAAATCACAGAACAAAACATACACACCTGGGCTGGCCCTGGTGATTTCGGAGAACCAGAATCTATGATTTCAGAAACATTCAACTTCAAGAAAAACAGCTTCCCTTTCACAATATGTGGCAGAACCATTCTACAGGCAGATCAGCCAGGCTCAAAGTCTCAAAGCACGAAGACGCTGCTCAGAAGGTGACACAAACGGGTTCCTTTTTCCAGGCCCGTGTTTCTTTTGCTGTTGGTTTTTCAGCTTTACTGACAAAAGCTATGCGTATTTAAGGTGTCCAACTTGATATTCAGGTGAACACGTACACTGTGAAATGGTCACCACAGCAAGCTAGGTAGCAGATCTATCACCTCACATAATTACCATTTATTTTCTTTTTCCCCTGGAGATCTTTGTTTCTTAGTCTTTCCAAGTGCACACTTCACTGGCAAATGAACATGCATGGTGGTTTGCAAACTTCAGAAAACAAAACATCTCAAAGTATTTTAGTGACCAGAGTCCCACAGCTCAATTAAACCAACCTGAGCTCCTCCTCCGAGATACTCACGCTGGCGGAAGGGTCCTGCATGGACTGGCACCACCTGACGGCCTCCACTGTGCACGACCGCATCGTTTCTGTGCGGCCATGATAGAAATATCTCGTCATCGCTGTCTCATAGCAGCAGCCAGGGCTATGAAAATACAAAAAGTGTGTCGTAAAGAAAATGTACTGTCATCACAAATGCAATAAAGTGAGCCAATAAAGCTGGCTTTATTCGGAGACTGAGACCTCCAACTCAGACTTCTAAGTCTTTGCTTTTCAAAACCAAAGCACAGGAGAGCCTGGTACCGTGGCTGCTCTGCAGGCTGCGGTGCCCGTGCAGACCCTATGGTCGCTGCGCCGGCTCCCTGCTCTGGAGGGACACAAAGTGACTCCGCGAGCCAAACAACTCGAAGAAGACAAAGGTGAATGACTCACACTTCAGGTGTCAAACTGGGACAGAGCCTGGTCCTGACCCAAAGGCAGGCACAGCTGAAGAGAAGTAAAAACCCAAAACCCTCTCACACCTTGGGCCCACTGCTTCTCCAGAAGGTGCAGACAGCTGAGTGGGAAGCAAGCACCCCGAGGCGGAGCTGGGCCCCACGCGGTCAGCTCCGTGTGTCAGTGTCCGCCTGACCGGGAGAGCGAAGCTGCAGAGCAAGTCCTGGAGACAGGAGCTCTGAGGAAGGCAGCCCTCAGCAGCGACCCAGGCACTGCCCAGCTGCTGAGGGCCCGGGTGGAGCAGAGGCGGAGGCGGGCAGCTGCTGTGGAGCCAGACACCGCTCCGCTCCACTAGTGGCCCCGGTCAGACCGCCCCCACCCGCGCAGCTCTGCGCTGGGCTCTCGGGAAGCTGCACTCAACGCCCAGTTACACCACCGGCCTTCCTCTTTCTTCAGGTCACAGGCAGATCAGATCACGGCACTGCTCAGTCCCCATGGTCACAGGAGCCAATTCCCATCACATCTCAATCAATCACTCTCTCTCCCCCAGTACAGATACTTGATTCTGTGCTCTGGAGAGTCCTAATACAAGCCCTTACCTGATACCATATATGAAAATCAACTCCAATGGATCAGAGACCTAAAATACGGTGAATATTTGATTTTTAAAACATTTACAATGTTTTAAAAGCACAATGCTATTGACGCCGAAAGTATTTCCCCTCAGTCCAATCTCACGTCGTCATCCTCGCCACTTCCTGCAGCAGCTCTGGAGCCCTCTTTCCCAAGTGTCTTTAGCTGCACTGCCATGGCTGCCTCAATGTCCTGAATTGGTTCACAATGTTTATCTTTCATGTCATTTGGACCTTGAGGAAGAGCCAGAAGTCGCACAGTGCCAGATCTGGTGACCAAGGTGTCACATTTTGACGAGCTGCCTTTCTGCTGGATGGCACCTGGCAGCAGCATTTACCATATTTTTGATCACATCTCGTAAAGACACAACAGAGGACTCCAAAACTGCTTCAGAAAGTAGCAAGAATGGGCAGATAAATGTGTTCAAAGTGAGAAGGTGTATTCTGAGGAGGATTAGTGGCAAAGTGCTTTTCACTGCAATAAATTTTCTTCAAATGTTCACCGTGTGTTTTGATCATCCTTTGTATTAAGTGCTGGCAAGAACTTGGAGCAACTGGAAAAATGGACAGAGCTGGTGGGAACAGGAAATGGCACAGCTATACAGAAAGCAGTTTAGCAATTCTCAAAAAGTTAAACATAAAATTATCAAACAGAGCAGCAATTTCACTTCTCAAAAGAACCGAAAACAGGACTCAAACAGGTATTTGTATGTGAATTTCACAGCAGCATTATTCACAAAAGTCAAAAGATGGAAACAACCTAAGTGCCCGAAACTTATGCCAGGTTGGATATAAAAGCAAGAGCAAGGGGCTTCCACTCCCGCTTGGGCTCTAGGAAGTCGTAACGCAGTGCCTCTCCTCTTCCAAAGATGAAGAAAGGCTGGGTCATCGATACAATCCAGTTTTCGTGAGCCCACCAGAAAACTGAGGTTGCAAGAGAACCAAGTGCTCTACAGGGCAAAGCCACTCTCAGAAGGGAGCAGACTTGTCAAAAGCATCCCGTGGATGCTGTGGTACCTAAGGAGGAGGGCAGCCTGCAGCACTAACACGGTCGAGAGGAACATGCTGGGCGTGTCAGGCTGCGACTGCTGGGGACACACCCTGGGCCCGAGTGCGGACTCGGAAAGGAGCAGCCTCACCGGCCGTGCAGTCTGTAATAGGCCAGCTGCAGCGCGAGCTGGATGAATGTGTCGGGGTGCAGAGAGTGCTTCTTGGTCAGCCTTTTGCCGAAAGAGGTGAAGGCGGGTGCCACGACTTGCAGATCAGACGCCTACCAGAGAGAGGGGCAACAGGGACAGTGAGGACCGCCACAGGGAACCCAGGAACCGTCACTGAGTAAGGCTCACCATCGGACAAGTACTCCATGTTCTGAAGCTGTGATTCTACAATTTTTTTTTTTGCTTAAGTTCTCTTATTGGCTCACGTTAGGTAGACAGTAGGTTTACAGTCATCACTGGGAGCTTGCACCTGTACATGACGCACCTTGGTTCTTATTTTTTCCCCTTCCCCCCCTCCACCCTCCCTATTTACAAAGACTTTGTTTCCATTTTTCCCTTTTCTCGTAATTTTTCCTTTCCCTTCTTTCTTTTCCCCTGCCCCTCCCACTTCCCCTACCTCTAAAATGTTTTCTACAAACACACTAGAGGGATAGCCAAAACTTCATAGATGGCTGGTAAAAGAGAAAACATTAATCACCACCTAAGAGAAAAGAAATCTACCTCTTGAAGAAACTGGGCTTTAGCTTGCTTGATGTCATTTAATATCTTCTCATCCACGGTAAACACAAGCTCCTCTGGAAGTGGTATATCCTGTACTTTTTCTGAACCCTGAAAACAGGGACGACTTAAAGATATTCTCTCCATGAAAACGTACAGGGGAAAGAAGTATCTCTTCTGCATACCTTCCATCTTCCTTCTGTCTCTAAAATCCTCTCATCCACGTAGTGGGCGACGTTCACCATGACCATGGCATCGTAAGGAGCATGCTGAAACAGCACACAGGAGCTCAGACAGCTGTCAAACTAAAATCCAAGCCAACGTACTCGTTCCTCTCTTGGGAGAGACATAAGGCATAGACAGAACCCTCAAACACCTCACCTCCTGCAACAAAGGCACAGCCACCCTGGGGACCTCGGTGTTACTTAAGAGACAATGTTCAAAGCTGGTTGGAGGCTTTCGTTAGGGCTGCTAGGGTCAGGGGTGTGTGGGTCTGTGAGGAAACAGAAACCACCCGGGAAATTAAGTGTGTAAGGAAACACGAACAGCTAGAGAGATGAAGTGCTGCTTCCCCTGGGAGCTGGAGCAGATGTGCACATGCAGTGCTGAGATGGTGAAAAACAGATCGGGCCGGCACGCCATCCAAGGGCATTCAGGACCCTAAGAGCACTAGAGCTGGGCCTGGAGGCGCAGCCCTGTCATCCCAGGACTCAGGGAAGCTGAGGCAGGAGGACTGCAAATTCAAGCACAGCGTGGGCAACTTAGCAACTTAGTGAGACCCTGTCTCAAAAATTCAATCAATTCTATTATTCTGAGTGATGCCGACTATATAAACAGTGAACTTGGAATTTAAAATAAATCTACTGTTATTATACCATATGACAGCATTCAATTTTGTAACACAAATCATAGTGAATACTGAAATAGACTAGTTGCCAAAACATTTCAGTTTAAAAAAAGCTGTTTGTATCTGAGTGTTTTTCAACTAAATTTTGAGGGGTATAATTTACATATAATGATTCAAAGGACATTAAAGACAAAGGAGGCATGTAAAAAATTCAATCAATCAATCAATCAACCAGTCAATCAAAAGAGGCCAGGGATACATCTCTGGCCCTGGGTCCAATGCCCAGTAATGAAAAAAAAAAAAAAAAGACATCTAGGCAAGAATTAGAAAGCATAGCCAATATATCTATACCTACAAGAGCGCCCAGAGGCAGTGGTAGAAATAATTCTCAATGCGGAAGAAACGGGGGAAAGATGGGCTGAGTTTCATGGTGCTGCAGGTTTGTGGCTGCATTTAGGCAAAGAAAGTGCAGCTAGAGACTTCTCCCACCACTTAGTGGAGGACACTTTTTTTTTTTTGAGACAAGGTCTCACTATGCAGTCTGGGCTAACCTTGAGCTCATTATACAGGTCAGGCTGGCCTGGAACCACAGCATCCACCTGTCTCAGCCTCCAGCGTGCTGGGATGACAGGAGTGTGCCAGCGGCTCTGGAGGACAAATTTCTGCACTGTTCTCTCCATGTTCCTGTGATGAGTGCCGCCACATGGTTCCTTCTCTGTTACGGCCTGCACTTTAACTGTCTTCATTCGGGAACTAAATGTGACAGTGCAGGGAAAAGCAGGGAAGGCCTGAGATGCAGACACAATTTCATCGCCTTTGTGATGTGACCCTAACACTATTATAGGCAGCTAAGTTAGAGGGAAATTAATGTACAGTCAGACAGGGGCTGGGCTTTCAAGGAAGTCAATGGAAATCAAAGACATCAGAGTTGTGGCTGGAGGCGCCTGAAGAGGGTTGGTCCTCAAGACAGTCACAGTGGCCTGACTTGCGTGCTTCTCTAAGGGATGGGCAGAAGTGGACAGTAATTAGGACCACCAGTCCCTAAGTACAGATATGCATCAGACACCTGGGAGGGTGACCCATCCCTTCCCAAGAATGTTCCTGTCTCGGAAGTCACAGATAAGCCAAGGCTGGTGTCAGCCTGCCCCTGCTGCGTGCCCCCTTCCCCATCGGATCAGTATTAGCTAAGCGACTGGACTGCAACCTCCCTGGGTGATTACAGTCTGACCCACTGGGTACGCACTGTGACTCTGCTGTATTAGTTCCCCCGACAAAGGGCCTCGGTGGCCTCTCCCACTCTCCGGAGCTACTCCTGTTCCTCGATAAACCTTCCCTACTCAACCTCTTGTGTCCTGTGGAACTCATTCTTCGATTTCAGGGCACAGCTGACATCCAGCGGGCCGGGAGTCACCTTCTCCTGCATCAACGTCAGGGCACTGAAGGCCTAGGAGACTGCAGCCGGTCCACAGCAGCCACGGGGTGGACGGTGGGCTGCGAGGGAGGCAGTGCTGGACGCGTGAGCCGTGGCCATCAGCGAGGCATGGCTGAGGGGCTGCAGGGCCCTGGCCGGCTTCAGAGAACCCCAGATGCTGCCATGCACGCTGCCCTCCCTGCGGCGGCAGCACCGGTGCCACTGTTCTCCCACAACCAGGGAGGAGGGCTGAGGATGTCAGTCTCTGAGGCAGATGTGCCAGGCCAGGGCTGCTAACCAGCTCCCAGAGGGCGCTTCTCAGAGGAAGGGCAGGCAGGAGCCCGATTGAGGACGTCACGCAGAGCCAGAAAATGGGCTGCAGACACTGAGCAACTATCAGAGGCCCTCTTTCAACAGTGAACTCAAAGGAGGGATGAGGAAAACAATCCTCAGAACAACTCAGGGCCACCATTCCCCGTCACTCCAAGGAGCTGCTCTAACAGACACCTAGCCTAGCACCTGCCTATCAACCAACCAGTCCACACCCTCTGGAGTAACAGCATCTACTGTCCTCAGGCAATGGCCACATCCTGGGCATGTGTCTGGCGCCAAGCTCAGGTGAGCACCTGATTCTAGGACAGGCAGGGGAGTCATACAGGCCAATCACAGCCAGGTATGAGAATTATTCCAGGACTTTTGCCAGCACTACCGGAAAAAGGAAGCTGGCTGTTTCCACAGGGGTCGCTAGACTAAGAGATCTCTGAAGACGCGAGACTGCAGGCAACATCACATTGGCGTCTACTGAACAGGAAAGAGATTTCTAATCAAAGCATGTGGACACAGGAAGTCAGCCTTATTCATACTTGGGTGTACACCTAGGCCAACATATACTTTCCTCAGCTAATGCCAGTTTGATTTAAATTTCCATCACTTAAAACTGACTACTGATTTTTAAAAAATCAATGATCCCTTATTTTTTGGTTTTTTTCCCCCTGATTTATAGATCTCCTGAATCTAAGACAAAGCTAGTAAAGACCATGGGAAGAGGAGAAAGAAAATAGGAAAAGTTCTTCTTTATTTTTTCATAAAGACCTAAACTGGTACTAATTGCCAGATATTTTAATACTCAACATCTAAACAGTACCCCAGGGTCATGTGTCATTTTAGGAAAACTGTTACATAATTACTAGGGGAATCTAGAAATACATCCATTTACATTTCCTTATGCATAGAACATAATGTCATATAGTATCTTTTAAAATAGTTGTGGTTCTTTTTAAATTAGATGCAAATTTTTTTTAGCAGATATACATCAAACTGCTGCTGGTCTTACTACAAAAGAAAAAACCTGACCTATACTCAACTTTCATTGAGAATTTGTAACTGAACTTCTCATAATGCCATTAAGCTAAAAAATAGTACCTACTTATCTGTAGCACAGCATTGCCTAACTATTTGTGGTCTACTGCCATTAAGTTAACCTAAAAGGAAGAGAAAAAAGACTTCAATACTTTACTTACATCACAATTACAGCCAAAGATTCCATTAGAAAAGGAAATCAAGTTATAGGATTTGTCACCCCAGCGTACTGTTGGATCTCCAGTAAGGACCATGGCAAGGATCTAAAAGAAATTGAATTTCTCCACATTAAAAGGGCATCTGGGTTTGAGCCCCAGCAACAGCCCTGCAAAAAAAACAAGCAGGGGGCTGGGCTCATTAACACTGGTTTAAATATTTACATCTTAAACACTTATGTCAGTCCACTTTTTCTGTTCGAGTGAACCAAATTTAATAAAGTGATAGTATAGTTATACTCAAAACATAATAATTCTGGCCCCAAGTTTGGTTATTTCTCTTACCTCAAGTTACAAAAATCTTACCAGAAAAGAGAAACCCGGTACATTATTCATGAATATTTATAGAAGATGCAACTGAAAACAGAAGCCTTTTGTAACTGGGATAGTACAAGAGGCATAGGTGAGCTTAGTCACTAAAGAATTAAAAGGTAAATTTCTTTAAGAATTTGTATCTCACTCAACCTGTTTGCCAAACTAGATTTTGGCCCATTAACGATTCATGAAATCAATTTAGTATATCACAATCAACACTCTTGACAAAGAATAAAATAGAATACAAAGAGCAAAGAACATCACAGACAGTAAAAACAAGCACTAGTTTCATGAAACTTCTATTAAATACAGTATGTGCGTGCACGCACACTATGTGTGTACACCAAGGAAAATGAAAGAAAATATACACTGTGTTTACATAAAAACTATTTATTACAGTAAGAGACACACTGCCATTAACCCCCTCAGAACATCCCCTAACCAGCTCTGAACACACCTGTCCTTCTTGCCACTTTCTAAAGCAGTTCTGGAAATCCTAGTGTCTTTACAAGGTATGATCAAAAATCTGGTGAGCGCTGCTGTTGAGTGTCATCCAACAGAATGGCAGGCTTGCAAAAACATGGCGTTGTGTCCTTGTCTATTTTATTCACTGGATCTGGCACTGTGTGACTTCTAGCTCTTCCCCAAAGTCAAAATGACCACGAAAGGTAAACACTTTGCATCAATTCGGGACATTGAAGGAGCCAGGACAGCACAGCCGAAGACCCTCAGGACAGAGGACTCCAGGGCGGCTTCGGAAAGCAGCAAGGACGATGGGAGGAGGTACTGCAGGTGGGTGACGGCTGAGGAGGTTGATGGGAAGGTGCCTTTTACTGTAATATTCTTTAAAGTTTAAACAGTCACTGTATTTTACTACCAACCGTGTATACAGTGAGCTGCAATCTAATTGTATGTCTAAGAACAGTGAGGTTAAAAAAGTTTAAACAATTCTGCTTTAAAACATATTCTTCCTTAAGAAGCATTCTGTCCCCCACTGCAAAAAACAGCTAAGAGTTGTTTTCTAGCTATAAGATTTTTAATCCTGAATTATTCTTCCTACCATTTACAATGAGGACTGCGTTAGGTAATAGAATATTCTAAGTATTTCCAAGAGACCATGTTGACACTGCAAGGCCTGCCTTTTGTCCCCGGAAGGGAAAACGTCAGGCTGCGGTGGGCAGCCAAGCGGCAGCGCTGACCCTGAAGTCAGTGAAGCCTGTTTAGGGGTCCCGTAGGAGGCGGACAGACTCTGAGGAGGGGCTGCCAACCAGCCGGGCACACGCGGGCACTCATGGGCAGGGAGGACGCTGGGCCCCTTCCCCGCGGGCGGTCAGTGCGACGGAGGATGCACTGGCACGGGCCACGCCAGCAGCAGCCGCCCTTCTTTGCACCGGGTACAGGCGCCACCTGCCTGTGGCCAGGACCTGCACAACACTGTGTGTATGAGTCGCTTCGATACTCGAAGATTTGTAGCCAAGAAAAATTCTAACGGCGGGACTATAAAAACAGAGCAAACTCTCATGTTCAGCATACACAAGAGTCCTCCAGAAAGCTCAGCCTGTGAGACGGCAGGCGAGCGAGACAGTCACCTGGGAGTAATCTTCCGGTGTGACATGAGCACTGCTGTCCTCCATGGAATACACGAATAAGCTGCTCTGAATTCTTTCTAATGAACCCAAGTTCTCCGGATCCAGACTGATCAGATACTCTCGTGCCTACGGGTAAGGAGAGGAGGATTAAGCGCTACGATTTCCATGCAGTGCGTCCAGAAAACCAAGAGTCTGTCAGAGGACAGTTTATGAGGAGGGGTGTGATTAGCACCTTGGCCCACAGGGTTCTCTCCTCAGTGGTCAGTGCAGCAACTCCAGGGCCCGGGGGCTCTCGCTGGCACTTTTCGTGGATGTACGTCAGGTGTCTGAGGAAGATGAGAAAGAGGATTTGGAAAGAGCACAGAGGCCAGGGCTCAGCACCCAAGGGGGATTGTGTGTGTAACATCCCCATAGGGACCCAGCAGCTGGCTCAGTCGCACCGGCTCAGATGGAGCGGGTCACAGCCCAAGCGCCTGGCTCGCCTCATTCTGCAGCACCGCCCCACGCGGCCTCCCCAGCCTCGCTGCTCAACTGCCTCCCCCCACTGCCAACTGCAACCTCTCCCAGACTTTTGCCACTGAGCTTTCTGGACTGTCAGTAACCTCATCCACTTCTTCAGTCGCTTCCGTTATCACCTTTATGTAAGAGACAATCAGACCTCTAATTTTAGCCTCCTTTTCTCTCCAAATCTGTTACCAAAGTCCCAAGTCCTGGTTGACTATCTCTACCTCAATTTCTGCCAACATTTCAAATTAAATGTACATTCAAAAGTCATCTACCCTTCTTCCCATGAATAAAACACAAAAATGTTAGCAGAAAACATAGGTTTAAGTCTTCATGTCCCTGGACTAGACAATGGTTTCTTAGGAGTGACAGCAATATCACAAGAAGCCAAAGAAAAAGACAAGATTGGACTTTGTCAAAATTCAAACTTTCATGCTTCCAAGGAAGCCATTAGGAAGGTAAGAAGAACCCCAGAATGAGAGAACATTTGCAGAGTATATGTATCTGCTTAGGATTTGTATGCAAAATATAGAGAGAACTTGTACAACTCAGTAACAAACAGACAATAAACCAATTTAAAAGTCTGCAATGTATCTCCAAGGAAGACATATACAAATGGCCAAAAAGCATATGAAAATGTTCAACATCATTTGCTCAGATGAAGAAGGAAAGCGGTGAGCGTTGGTGAGGGAAGAGAAGCCGGACCCTTCCTATGCTGCTGTCAGGAATGCAGTACGACTCTGCCACTTGGGAAAGTCTTGCACTTTCTCAAACAGTTGCCCTGGAGTTACCACACAACCTAGCAATCCATTCCCAGGCGTGTACTCACGAGGAACGGAATGGCAGTCCACACAAAGACCTACACAACGTGTAAGCCAACGCTGCTCGTAAGAGGCAAGAGACAGAAAGAGCCCACATGTCCCTCAGCTGGTGAGTGGTCCTATAAAACGTGGTCCAACCATTCAACACTCGTGTCACCCAGATGTAGCACGGGATAGTGTGCTGACACACACTAACCATGGACAACCCTTGGAAACAGATGCTAAATGAAAGGAGCCAAACACAAGAGGGCACACGTAAGATCCATTTATAGAAAATGCCCAGCGCAGGTGAGTTTGGACACAGAAAGCAGACACAGCTGCCCAGGGCCAGAGGTTGGGACTGTCTGGGAGACGTGCGAAGTGTTAAGAGGAGGAGGACTGGGAAGCAATGGGGAGAGAATGAGTGCAGTGTCGTCTTTAAAGGTGACAGAGATGCCCTAAACTCACTGTAGGATTGTAATTGTGGGAAAGTACTGGAAAGCATTCATATATACTTTAAGTGGGAAAACGGTACAATATATGAATTGTGTATCAATAAAGCCGCTACCAAAAAAAGAAAATTAATCCAGGCATGGTGGTAGACACCTGCCGTCCACACTCAGGGATGAGGCTTTGAGAACTTGAGTTCGAGGCCAGTGTGAACTACAGAGACCTGAAAACCCAAAAAGGTGGGTGGGTGGGTGGATGGAAAGATGAAGAAATAGTATCACCCTTCCCCTCATCTGTCCCTTCCACCTATTACAGCACTATCAACACTTACAATTCTGTAACTTGAAAACCAGTGATGCTTGCTTTCTTTCTTAATCCACTCAATAGTATTTAAATCAAGTTAAACATATTTATCTCCTCAAACATGTATCAATTCCTTCTGGTAAAAGCTTTCAAAATCCCTTCTTCTAGCTTTTTGAAATGTACAATACATAACTGCGATCTATAGTCACCATACTCCGCAACAGTGTCCAAGAGCTTCAATTCTTGTTAATTATATCTCCAAAATATTGCCTGAATCTGGCCTATTTTTTCTCTTTTTTTTGGTACTGGCGCTCAAACTCAGGACCTTGCATTTGCAAAGCAGGCATGGTGCCACTGAGCTAAATAAATCCCCAGCCTACATTTGGCCTAGTCTTTAAAGTCCCAATTTCTACTTCTTTCCTAGGTTGCTGTATTAGATTTTAATAGACCTCTTTTGATACCCAACTCAGTAAGATTCTGAATGTGAGCAGGCTAGCTTATGCTTCTAATATGTCATATATTTTTGTTTTTAGATAAAAATTCACAACATGCAGGTCTGTCCTGATTGCTCAATTCATACACACACACTTCTACAGTTTAAATATACACACATGTGAACAAACACACACCCATCCACAGTGAAATTCTACTGAGTTCTAGGCACTGCAATAAGGAATTTAAAAAGACCTGGTAACTAATCTTTTCAGAGCTCCATCTGGATGTGAAAGCGCAGAAATAAATAATTTCAGTACACATTATACAAAGAGCCAAAAGGGGTCTCAAAGCTTTGTGTTTGGAGGGAAAAGGATTGCTGACCTTGTGGTGATGTAAACAGACACTAGAAGCTATGAACTTGCCAGCTCAACAAAAAGTGTGAGTATGCACAAATTTCAAGGACATCTCTCATTTCATAAGTGCTGCACAGCAAGCAATGGGCAGGAATACAGGAGACAAAGGAGGAAGGGTGGGAATAGGTGGAAGAGACAGGCCAGGATCAGATCTAGACCACTGCTAAGTAATGCAGACTTTATCCTGGGCTACAGGGAATCATTTAGGAATTTTAAACAAAGGGGTGATACGGTTGCCTTGGAATACTAAAGACTGATGGCAATGTGGAAAATATATGGAACAAAAAAATGAAATTTCTAGTAATAGTTCAGCAGAGAAATAATGAAAATTTAAACAAAGACCATGGACATGGAAGATGGGAACCTCCAAGGGCTCAGAGGAAAGGCTGTGCTTCTGAGACAGGACACAGGGCATGCTGAGGCCACGACGCAGCTGTCCAGCCTGGACGACTGGACGACCACAGTGACCCAGGCACGGCAGGGGTGGGAGAGAGGAACAGGACACACAGAAGAGCGAGGTCCACCTGCACCGCGTCCACACGCGCTCTCATTATCCTGTGTCGTCAGAGATGCAGAAGTAGGCAAACGTTTCTCTACTACTGGAATTAAGCAAAAAGGGCAGAACCAACCAATGTGAGTGGGCTAAAAGAGGCAGTGCAATGAGTGCTAGCGCAGCAGCAAGCTGAATGGAACAGTGGTTTGTGATGGGTAATGCTCAGACCCAGGCCCAGCCCGCTCTTGCTGTACCAGAAGGCAGGCTAGTATTAGCACTTCATTTTCTAAAAGAAATCAGAAATCCAAACTTGTATGTGACTTCTCCTGATTTTAAGCAGATTCAAATTCTCTATTTTCCAAACAGAATAGGTCATGAGCTACAATGAGCCCACGAATTACAGGTATTCAATTTCTGCAAGAGTGGCTTTAGGTAATCTGATTAATATGCCTGACTTAATAATGACGTGAAATTTGGACAAAATTCAACAAACATACACAAATATCCAAATCACAAAAGCAAAAGACCTAAAAGGTAAATTTGCCTATAGCAATGTATAATTTCCAAAAAAGATATACCTACTACTACATGTATGTACACACATGCACACAGTAGATACATGTGTGTTCTTGTTTTAAATGATGCATGCATGTGAATTCACACGAAGGACTGAATACACAAAGCAAGCAGCAGTGATAAATTCTCAAGAGGGAATGGGATTGGTCTTATCTGTATTGCTTTCCTTTTCTCCAAGTAGAACAGATTTATGTACATCTAGTAAAATTAAAAATTAAGTTAAAAATAAAATAGAGTTAAAAAATAAATGTGTAAAAGTCTTACTTTTCAGCTTTCTGTGCCTTTATAGAAAGGTAAATCTGAACCTTTGTTCTTTAACCTAAGCCAAAGCTTGAGACCCAACAAGGCTCAAAAGTCACATGACAACCTGAGCAGCTCCGGCGGGGTGATCAGACATCCTTCGTGCAGTGCGTCAAAGACAAACACTCGGCCTCGGCACAGCACTGCAACGTGGCTTGGGGAATGCCCCTCGCTCTCTAGGAAAAAACAGAGAACACAAGGCTGAAACACCCCCAAAAGGAAGAGGAGTCCAGTAGAATAATCAATCCTCCAGTCATTACTGTTCATTCATCAACTGTATCACATGACGCAAATCTCAGGGGGACAGGGAAAGGTCAGTCAGTGGGCACCAAGCTACCCTCACCGAGAGGGGAGATGTGGCATGCTGGTCACTGCACAGCAGGTGACTGATAATCCCGGGGACGGCACAAGCCAGAGTTAGGAGAAAGAACTGTGAATGATGTCACCATAAAGGGAAGGCAGACGTGTGAGGAGGCTGGCAGCTCTGGACTAGTGCACAATGTATACGTGGACACAACACTGCCCGGAGGCCTGCTAACATGTACGATGTTGGTGTCACATATCAGGTTAAAAACAAACTCAATATAAAAACTCCTAAGTTAACCTTGTCAGTGTGACATCTAGAAATCCACTAGAGTTTCAAGTACTTGCACATTCTGAGCATCAATCAGACAAACCCCAAACCACTTCAGGGCTTCCCAGTTTACTTTCAGGACAGGAATGGGAAGGGGAGGAGAGGCCTGGAGGAACCTGAGGGGGAGCAGTAGGAAAAGGTGCATTTCTCTGACTTTGATGTTTGACTGCTCATCAGACAATTTTACTGCAGCAATGTCTAGCAGTGATTCCTCAATAAAACATTTTGCAGCACAAAAGGGCATCAAACGCATGCGCAGCAAGGGGAGAGGATTTTGCCCGGTCTGTGGCTGTACACAAAGCTCTGACAACATCTGGTAAGGCAATGATAATGGAGTCAATGATTTCCTTGGCACCCTTTAACTCCCCAAGAACTGTATGTCTGCTGTAAACTTCAGGCTACTCTGATCCAGCCCCTTTTTAAGAACTACTCCCTTTGCTGAGGGCCTCACAGGAAGAGATGAAAGACATACCTAGTCCCAAGTGCATCTTCCCTACTGAGGTGAGGCTCTTACCCCAAGAGCTTGCACTTAGCCCCGCCCCCAACCCACAGTTTCTACAAGTTTCTTCTTGGCCAGGATCGAGTCTATGGCTCAACATTAGAATGCCTCCTTTACAAAAGCCTTCAATCTTTACCTTCTCTTCCTCTTTCTCTGGCCTGAATGTTACTGAAGAAAATAAATACATCACCACCCTAATTTTATTTATTTTTGAAGGGACTGGAGATGGAACCCAGAGTCTTTGGCACGTCAGACGAGAACTCTAATGTTGAGCTACATCCCTAGCCCTAGGAATTCGTGAACACCTATCTCAAAAGGGCTGTTATGGCTGAGATCTGAAACGTCCCCCGAAAGTCTCCTGTGTTCGGAGGTGTGGCTTTGGAAGACGACTGAATCAGGAGGGTCTGTACTCATCAGCTGATGATCCACTGAGGAGTGCACAGCTGAATGTGGGGCTGGGAGGCGGGGCCTGGCTGCAAGAGGCAGTGCTGAGGCTGGACCCCTCCCTGGTTCCTCCCTTCCTTCTCTCCCTGCTGCCCGGCTGCCACGAGGTGAGCACATTCCCTCTGCCAGCCCTTCCACCATGACGTTTCTGTCTTGGAACCAGGTGGTCATCGAGTGGCTCTTCTGTACTGTGACCCAAATTAAACATCTCCTCCTGTAAGCTGTGGGTGTTGAAAAAGGAAAGGTGACCAACACAGGGGTACTCAGCACTGCTCAGCAACCCCGCGACCCACAGCGTGCATGCTTTTCCCACTTGCAACGATGACTGTTCCAGACCTTTATCCTCAAAGCTTCCAGCACACTTCACTAAGGACAGGCCATGCACACGGCCTCTTCACCTCCTACAACAAAACTGGCTCATGTCTGAATGCACTGCGTACCTTCTGCATTCCCTCCCATCCCCTCTTCCTTTTCTCTAGCAAAGACCAACCCGTCCACTACTTCTGCCTTTGACCATCTCAGCTCTTACTTTTTCAACGACTCTGGCTGATTATCTTCTCCTGTGCAAGATTATTTCCTTCTCTAATACTGTATCATTCCTATAATATCATCTATCTTCTTAACAAAAGTTTAAATCTCCTACCGCACATTAAGTTTTTTTCTTGCTAGCATTATTTGCAAATTTCACCACTTCACTGATTGTCTATCTGTTCTGCATGGGCTCCCTTCCGCAGGGCAGCCACTCACCACACCATGCTGACAAATCCAGTGGTCAGTTTCACCACGTCTGACCTCCGCAGCACTGGACAGAACACTTCCTTCTCTGGAATCCAGGAGTCGGCCATCCTTGTTTACTTCTTACCTCCCTCCGTTTCCTCGGCTGACTCCTCCACTGACCAGGCAAACACAGTACTGGTTTGTGGTAAGGATCAGTACTGGTTCTCTGCTCATCTTTATTTGTACATTCCAAAGTGATCTCAGCTACTCGTAGAGCTTTACAAGCAATTTCTATGTCTGCTCGTGATGAATCCTAACTCTGTATTTGTAGTCTGTCTTGACTTTTCAGAGTTTTAAACTTTATCTCCAACTGCCTACTTATATTTCCATTTAAAGGTCTAACAGGCATTTTAAATTCAACATAGTCTAAGGGATCTCCTGCTTTTCCTCCCTAAAATATCTCTCAGTCTTTTCCACCTCATGAATCTACACACAATCCAAAAATCTGATAAGTCAATCTGAACTCACGCATCATCCACCCTATTCATTAGTTGCTCAAGAAAAAAAATTTTTTTGAGTTAGCATCTCACAATCTTGCCCAGGCTGACCTCAAACTCCTGGGATAATGCAATCCTTCTGCCTCAGCTTCTGGAGTAACTAGGACCACAGGTGCCCGCCACCATGCCTAGCTACAAGCCAACTATGTTAATGTCATCTCTGCTTCCTATTTTTCTCTTCTATCTCCTGACAAATCTAAGACTAATTTTGCAGCCCCAAATCCAACATACATCCAGGGTCTGATTAATTTCCAGCGCCTCCATGCCACCACCTAGTACAAGCCATGATATGACTTACACGGAATGCTAAAACAACCTTCTAATTCATCTCGCTGTCTCTATACTTGTCTTACCCCTAAAAATCCACTCGCTAAATAGCAGGTAGAACGATCTTTTAGGAACCTTAGTCTGATCACATCACTGTCTTTCTCAAAACCCATTAACAGCTCCAATTCATACTCTAAATAAAAGCCAAAAACCTCGTCTTGGTTTATTAAGCACTCTGCGATCCAGCTCTAGCTGCCCTTTCAGGCTGCCCTCTCTCTCCAGCCTGCATGGCTCCACCGGTATGGTCCTGTGAATGCCCCAAATTCACTCCTGCCAGGGCTTTCTGCCCTCAACACACACTAGAAAAACAACAGCAGCAAAACTGAGTGAAATACAAAGAGAAAGAACTGTGCGGGTCCACCTTGTTCAGATGGCTCAAGAGGCCTTCTTGGCTACCTCACCCAAAACATAAATGCAGGCATGCATTTGTATCTTCTCGAATTCTCCATGGAGCACTCACCAGCACCTCTGAGACTCTTTGCATTTCCTCATTACCTTAGCTTGATCTCTGGCTACACTTCTTCACAGAGCATAGGGCCAAGAATGCAACAACCATGGCGAAATACCCTAAACCACTGGGTGAAACACACATCACAGAATTAACGGGCCCCCACTTCGCACACTGTGACTCAAATGAGTTACTTTATCTAAGGATAACCTAAGTAATAAGGACTGAATTTGAAACCAAGTCTCCTGACAGCCGTTTCTTAACTGATTTGCATATTTTCTTTCCTTGCCAGTCTTACTCTATCTCCATCACCTCTCCATTCATAGCTGAGCATTAAACTCTGTGCCACGAACAAGACCATTTTCCTTTTCAGTTCTTTCACGTGCAACACTGAGGTAGCATGTGAGCTTGAGGACATCAAGCATCTCCAGCCCTGGAAGAGGTGTACACTGAGGAGTTGAGCTCTATATGAAATCAAACTTACATCCCTTCGGACTATGAACATGGCTGTCAATAAAACTTTAAAAAATTGAATGGAAGAAAAACATTCATCCACAATTATACTCTACAGTAATTATAAGCTGTCATTAAATTCATAAAACATAGAAATTCTTGAAGTACTCAAAGTAGCAATGCCCATAGCAAAATTTTCCATTTCAAGATACGTCAGGACACCAAGCAGAAAGCGCCATACACTGACAGTAAAAACAAAACTTGACGAGTGAATATACATTCATGCGCCCCCAAGAAACATGACTCTAGCGCTCCCCCAAGTATAGAGAGAATAAAACATGCACGAGGTTTAGAAAGGGGCATAAGGAGCACATGGCAGCAAGCAGTCGGGAGAGTTAGTCAGCAAGGGAGGAGGGTGCAAAGGGAAGCACACAGACCACGTGCTCTGGGACTTCCGCAGTGTTCCGATTCATGATTCCACTCTGCAACTGAGTCCTGGGAACTCCCCAAAGAGCCAAGGTGCTGAGCCATGTGTGTCGCGGTTTAGAACACCAATTCTCATGTTTTCTCAGACTATCAGAACGGACCACACACAAGGGTCCGAGAAAGCCTCTGATTTGTCAAAAGCCATTAAGAAATATTCTTCAAAATTGCATTCTACAGTGTTATAGTAGAAATCACAGTGAGAACACCCACATCCCAGTGACTTTACTTCAAAAAAACAAAACACTGTTTTTACTTGCCTGTCCTAAAATAATTCATAATCGAATCTCTAGTAACTCCCGGAACCTTGCAGGTAGAAAACAGCATCCGGAATTGATTCATATCTAGAGGAATACCTCCAACTTTATGAACAGGCATTTTTTCTCTGTTAAGAAAAGTTTTGAGCAAGACGTCATTATGAAACTCATAAATCACACCATCACAACTGCACTATTCTGTCCCAAATAAACAAATAAAGCTTCTCAACACTCTCCACCTGAGACTTCAGGTAACCCCAGTACTAGTTCACAGTGAGGGTCCTTACTTTCTCAATAGCTGCCAGTAGTTCAAATTATGCCAAAGTATTATACTTCCTCTGTCTAACTGTGCACCTTCCTCTGGAGGCCAGTAGTGCTCAAAATGGGCTGAAGGACCTGCGAAGTTGACATTCAGCTGTGACGGCGTCCGGACGTCCAGGTAGGCCGCATTCAGCCACCACTCTTCCAGCTGCAAGAGTGAGAACGCACTCCTTAATGCCTGGAGGTGAAACTGCACACAGAAAGCAAGCAAGCTACACTGCTCTTATTCTTCAACATTCAAAAACATTTTGTTTTAAGTCAGCAGATACACTGCCTGCCTTCCTCTCTCCCTCCCTCCCTCCCTTCCTTCTGTAACCGTAAGGTCCTAAATATTATTCGAATCATAACTACCCAACAAAGCACTCAGGTGTTCCCTCAGAGAATATGGTGGTACAACAGATACTAAACTCTCACCTAATGATAACAGTTAAAGCATTTATAGTTTTCCAAACAAAAACTGAAACACTAAATCACAAACACAAAAACTTTCCAGTAGGCTTAAAATTAATTTAGATTTTTCACAGACATTACCTTCTATTTGTCCCTCTTTCACAATTTGCAACTGAATTTCATGCACAAGTAGATCATATTCAATTGAAGCAATTAATGTCATAAACTATAATTAGTAATTCAGAAAAAGATATAAACAAAAAAAGATACAGGCAAAACAACAACTTCTTTACTTTTTACCATTTTAATTTAAATCACACAATACTCAAAATTGAGAACAAAGAAATGTGGAAGTAGAAAATTGTATTATCCCATCACAGATATAAATGGCTCATTAAAAAGATCATAGGGCCAGGGATTTAGCTCAGTGATACCACCACCTGCCTCCCAAGCGCAAGGTCCTGAGTTCAATCCCTGGTACCAAAAAAAAAAAATGAATCATAAAAACTTTCATAGCCAAAATGATAATGCAAATGCTTTTCAATTATGAAAATTCACCCTCTCTTTCATGTACTGCAGAAGGGAAGAAGTAGTTGGCCTGAGATGCCCAATCATCCTCACAGCAGCTCCTGCTCAGCAGAAACATGCAGTATCCGCAACTGTCTCCACCCCAACACTGTAACGGCAGTGTTTAAATATGTCCGAGCCAGGCTACCATCACCTGGATGAAACGTCTCCCTCAAACATGGTCTTGGGTCACCTACATTGGAACCACACGGAGCAGGAGCTAAATACAGATTTCCGGGCCCTGTGCTGGGCATGGGGACCAGAAGCACAGACTCCAGGGACATGCACTTTGTCTCACATCTCTTGTGTAAGACGGAGGGCCACGCACACACAAAACGCCCCGGGAAGTGCGTCACCCTTTGGGGAGATCGCAACACAATGGTCACTGCAAGGGTGTGACAGCCATAACTCAGAAATGAGGGCTATGGATATTTGGTATTTTCTTCCTTGAAACAGCATCAATTTTTAATTACAAGTATACTAAAATAAATACCCAATTTCTTTTTCCTTTTGCCCTTTCAAGTAATTTCTGCTGCAATTTTCCTCCAATTCCATTTTTAAATTTTGTAACTATTTCTTCAGTTTTCTTATATTCTTCTTCATTTGCAAATGGCTTTACTATAAAGAAAAAATGTGGTAAGATATTAGGTACCCAGTATCATCAGTCACCTCATTTAGGGCATAAATCTTGCAACTCAGATAAGTAAAACACAGTGCTATTACCTGAGTACAACAGAGTTTACAACACAAAACAACTGAAAAACAATGCAAAATACTGTAAAAAAACTAAATGAGTATGATGTAATTTCATAATTTTGTGCCATTATTTAAAAATCATTCTAGATGATGGTTAAAATTACAAGGTAAGATCCTACCTATTAGGCAAATAAATTCTACTCAACCACAAATTTAACCACTTTATGTCAAGATACACATTATTAAATTAACAAATCCTATTTTACACAGTGTATCTTATCTAAGGACATACTAAGTAATAAAGACTCCATTTGAAATCAGGTCTCTTGATATCAATTTAGAGACAAAGGTATCTTTCTGTCCATATTCAAATTAGAGCCCAATCATTACACATGTAATGGAATTTGTGTGTAAATATAAGTTTAAATCCTACCGAGAGCCTCATAGCCAAAAATGATTTCCTACCCCAACCCCACCCCCAACCAAAAAAAGACACAGGGTCTCTAATCCATGAAAATCAAGCTACAAAGTTAATTAGAAACCATGAGACATTAATATTTTCTTTGTTTTTTCTGCCTCTTGAAAACCTTATCTGGAAAAAATCTAAGTTGTAGCATTCAATTTAAATTGCTGGACCACAGAAAGTACAAGTAAAGTGAATACTTAGAAACAGGGCATAATCAGAGAAATTTTTAGAAAAAACAATTAGAATTCTTGAAAGTAAGTGACAAAAAAAGAAACATAAATTTTAAAAAATCAGAGCACTTCCAGTTAAAAGTGAACCAAGCACATTTATCTCTATCCCTAGAAACCTGATACAATGAGGATGAAAATGATTAAAACGAATAATTGATAATTTGAAACAGGAAAAGGTCCAAAGGGGTAGGGGTGGCCAGAGGGGAAGGGGAAGGGAAGAAGGGAAAGGAAAAATGATGAGAAAGAAAAAAAATGGAAACAAAGTCTGTGTAAATAGGGAAGGGCGGAGAGGTGAAGGGAGCACAGGGAATGGGCAAAAATAAGAACCAAGGTGCATCATGTACAGGTGCAAGCATCCATGATAAATGCAAACGTACTGTTCACCTAAAATGGACCAGTAAAAGAATTTAAGGAAAAAAAGAAAAAGAAACCTGATACAATGACAGGAAAGTAGTGAAAAAGAGAAAAATCCACAAGGACAAGGAAAAGTAAAACAGGAAAGAGGACAGCAATAAGGTAAGCTAATGTTTTAAAAATAGAAACCGCTGGGGAAAACAGTGCCCGGTTTTGCAGAATGCAAATGTAACCGGGGGGTGGGGGGGGTGGCAGGTGGCACAGTGCGCAGGCCAGGTCCTGGCACAGCACCCAAGGAAGGCCCATGAGTGCAAGCAGCGGTCCGCAGCAGCGAGGGAGGGAGGGCGGAAACACGGGACTTCGGGGAAGTCTCTGAGGTGGCAGGTGCCAGCTCACCCACACCTCCACCAGAAAGCCCGGAGGACCTGGTGCTGAATGGATGAGACCGAACACGCAGACTCCAGCCCCGTGGCGCTGGCAACATCCTGTACTGAGCGCTGCCTACAAGAGCCAAGGAAGGGAAACTCTCAATGCCCATCAGCCGACGGACAGAGAAAGAAAATGTGGCACATCCACATCCACATCCACAGTGGAAAACCATCCGGCCAGAGAAGATGAATGAGACCGTGGCCTGGAACACGGATGGATGGTGTTATCACGTTAAGTGAAGTCAGGCAGGCACGGAGAGACGAGTGCCCCTGATCATACTTCGGGCAGAATCTGAAAGTGGATCTTGCAGAGGTTAAGAGTGAAATGCAGTTCCCAGAGGCTGGGGAGAGGACATCAGAAGGAGGATGGGAGGCTGAGGACTGCGGGCACCAAGTCACAGCAGAGGGAGGGAGGGCTCTGCTGTCCCACTGCACAGGAGGAGACTGTACATAACAATTATGCACTGCGTATCGCAAAAGCCAGAAGGAAGGATTTTGAAGGTTTTCACCACGATGAAGTGATACATGTCTGAGACTGATGTGTTTAACCTAGTTTAAACATTACAACGTATACATGTATCAAACATAACACTAGGGCCCGGGGATTTAGCTCACTGGTGCCGCCACCTGGCCTGCAAGCAGCAAGGTTCCGAGTTCAATCCCCATACCAAAAAACCCACATAACACTGGCCCCCATTAACATATATAATTTTTATGTTTTTATGTATCAATTTAAAAGTAAACTTAATCTACATTGTAAAAAGTGTACACCCTGAACAATGTAGCTCCTTCGGCCCACTCCCCTCACTCAGTTCCAAAAAAACAAGCTTATGTCCTTCAGGTGGAAATAAGCGGGTTCCTCGTGGGGAAACTGATGAGCCCAGAGAAAGGAGCGGCAGGATGTAGGTGCTCCCTAGTGGGCTCCGTCTGCCCCTGGTCAAGCCCAACCTGGCACAGAGTCCTCAGTCGGCTTCTTGGGGTCTCTCTATGGAAGATAAAAGCATGAAGACCGGCAGGTATCTGAGGAATGTCTCTTGTGTGAGAGGGCATAACAGACAAAACTGTGGTGGCAGCCAAGAACAAACAGGTCAAAATGCCAAAGGCTCAGCCTGAGTTAAGTAAGAACAGTGTTTGCCAAAGGCCCTGTGTTAAAGGCTGGTGGGAGCCGCTGCCTCAAAATCAGAGTGGCATCCCACATTTCAGGAGGAACAAACAACACCTTCAAAATGCTTAAGAAGGGCCAGGGATTCAGCTCAGAGGCACGTGCCTGCCTCGAAAGCGCAAGGTCCTGAGTTCAATGCCTGGTACCGGGGGAAAAAAAGAAAACAAAATGCTTAAGAAAACTCATTTCCAATGCAGACTTCTACACTTAGCTAAACAATCAGGTAAACAAATTTTTTAGTTCTTACTTTTTGGCCCCAAAATATCCTTTCTCGGGTTGTACTAAAAATAAAGCAAAACTAGAGAAGAAAACCAAGGAACAAGACAGCACTGAATCCTGGAAACAGAGGTCCCAGCACAGGCAAGAGGGGACAAGAATGCCGAGATGGTTCAAAGGAAAGGCCCAATAACAGCGATGCAGCCTGCCTGGAGCAAGAGGGGAGGAATTCAGAAGACTCTCCAAGAAGATGTGAAACTGAGGGAAGAGTTTATGTGCTTAGATACGTTCAGGAATGTTCACCGTGCTGAATGTTTTGGAATAAACCCCTGAATACAAAGTAAACTAAGCAAATGAAAAATGGGGAACACAGCAAAGGGTAATCAGGGTAAACTGCATGTTCACTTGTGAATAACGTAGAACCCTAAATCCTGAGCAGTCAGATGAATGTGGATTAAAATCAGGGGACACCCAGAATGAATTCCTGCAACTGACAATTTAATCCCAAACGGTGATTTTGTACAACTCTACTGTGAGAATGGGAAGGAAATGTGTCAGGCTGCACAGACGCAGAGGACGGGAGGGCTCGTGCATTTAAGACAGCTAGCTTTTTCAAGGAACTAATGTACAGTATCGACAGCTAATAAACCCAAAGATTACACTATAAGAATCTTAGTTTAAGTGTGAGGACAGACAAGGTAAGAAGCAATCTGAAGGTCCTCGCCCGAGAAGCAGGATTGGAGGGCATCAGGGAGCCAGGAGATGGGCCTCACTTTTCCCAGGAGACCCATTAATACTACCTGGCTGTTCAAACTACGGAAGAAGTAATGTGAGAGAGGTTTCAGGTATTTAGGATACTTTATCATGAGCCTAGAAGCAGCAGCAAATAGACCTTTATCATCTTAAATCATAATTTCCTAAGTTGCTAAAAGTATTAAGGTGTATTAAAAATTAAAAATTATGAACATACCTGATTCAAGGTATTTTTTTAATGATTCTTCAAGTGAAGGAACAGGCAGTGATGGAAGAGAATCCTGGTACTGAAATGTTCGTTCTTCCGTTGATTTAGCCAGTTGGTTTTCCATGGTATATCACAATAAGAAAACTAAAGAAAAAAGAGAGAGGCCTCACAACTTCAGTCTCACATATGTTCTTACACATGCTAGGTTCAATTCACTAAGCCAGCCCTTAGGGGTTGCCCACTAGCCAAGACTTGGTCCCAGGTCTTACACAATTTATAAACTCGTCAGATAAAGAAGCCAAAATACAAGTGTAGACTCCAAGTGCTAGAAGCCAGAGTGCCCAGAGAAACCAGTACAGTCATTGTTTATTGAGTACCTAACATGTGCAGGCTCTGCAGTATGTTACAGAACACACACATTTACCTCCAAAAAGTTCATATCATCTCCAAGGCGACACTCTTTGCCATTCCACAGGTGAAGAAAATAAACTTAGAGAAATTTTGCAATTTGTTTGAGGTAATACCCAGAGCTCACACCATCAGTCAAGACTATACTCCACCTACACAAAAAGGCCACATGCCAGGGGTGAGGGGACCTGCCACAGACTCGACAGGTAGGTAGGATGTGCTGTGTGGAAAAGGACGATGCCCTGAGGAGGACTAGGAGACCACATGAAGAAGCAGGGAAGAGCTGTACAACAGGAGTGACAGGTCACAGACCGTGAGCCACAGGCGGAGAGAAGTCTACTCAGGGTGATTTCAAGTTCCCCGAAGCAAACGTATTTTCCACTCAAGTATTCTCACTAAAGAAATCAAACTAACCCAAAATATGAATAAGGTATAGGAGTGCTAAATAAAAAAGATTTTCCAAAAAGCATTTATAAATTTAATTACACATTAAAATAACTGAGAAAATGAATGTTTATACTGAATAAGAATTTCCTGTCCTTACAGACATTTCTTTTTAAATATCCTGCTCATAGTTTACAAAACTAAACAGTATCAAAGACAAAGGCACGGCAGAGATGGTTTTTAGCTAACAACTTTTTTCTCCCTTTCTTAACAGAACCCAGGTGTCAGCGGGGGTCCTGCCACCACCTCTGCTTTTCTTAGCCCTTGAGAGCTGGCCTTGTGCTGTATGGATGACTCCCTGCCATGCCGCTGAAAAGGGCTGCATGTGCTCCTTGCACCCCTCCTCCTCCTCCTCACTGTGGCTCAGGGGTGGCAACTGGCACAGCGTCGGAGACCCACTTACAGAAGCCACTGTGTACGTTAGAATCACTCCACTACTCCGGACAACCAAAACCATGCTGGGTGCACCGGCACATGCCCGTCATGCCAGCTACTGGACAGGCTGGGGCAGGAGCACTGCTTTAGTCCAGAAGTTCAAGGTCAGCCTGAGTAACAGCAAAAACAAAGCAAAAAAACCACAACAAACCCAAATCCTTCGATTTTTATTTTATTCATGCAACTGTATATTGATTGTCCCCATCATGAAAAACTGTCTATACCACTAATACACAGACAATTCTGAAAGGAAGGGCAGCAACGAGCTCACCACCCCTCAGCTTCTTCTGATGACACTGGATGCATTCCACCTCGAACGTCCACAAATATGGCTTTGGACTTAATGCATTTGGGTCTGGGCAGACTCAGCCACTTTCTAGCCATTTGGCCATAGACAACTACCTGAATTTCCTTATCTTGAACACAGTCATATAACTGGCATCATTACAACTTTTTAAACATCCGAAAAAGCACACTACAAAAATAATCCACCTTGATTTAAATACCGAATGGTATCTCTCATTCTAGGCAGACTACAGAGAGTAAGAAAGGATGGATAGAAGGACACAAGGGGATGGATCTCTTGCAACAGAGAAGTAGTCCAAGGGAAAGAGAATGAGGGGTGAAGAGAAGGGGAAGGGAAAATAAGTAGAATAAAGATGTGCCATGTGCAGGAGCCTGATAGCCTCGATGAACATAAACACCATATGCCATAACGTGAGCTAAGATTAACATCAACAAGAAGGATACTCGGGATGGGTAATTAGAGGGAAAGGGAGGGAAGGGGATTAAAAGAGAAACAAGATGTTTTATGTACATGTGCCCCCTCCCCAAGATGACTGTAAACTGCATGTACTGAAAATACGTACTACAAAAATAATGTTAAATTTTAGAAATCCAGCTTGGAGCAACCATGTGACGCAGGCAGAATTTCTAAGAATGGCCTTCACCCACCCTCTACTCCCCAGAAGTTGTGAATATGATTCGACCCCTACTCCTGCGATCATCATTTACTTAACAGACTTCAAAAAGGGAGGCTGTCCAGCTAGACGCAATCTAATCACTCTGCTGATGTTGAGGCCCAGGGGGCCTTCGCTGAAAGCCAGGGCTGAGGTGCACAGGGCTGGGTCTAAGGACGACCTCGGTCCCACAGCTGCAGGGAAGTCTCCCCACAGGCTGAGAAAGCGCGGAGGATTCTAGCCCTACCAGAGCCCAGGAAAGAGCCAGACCTGCAGGGACAGTTCAGCTTTGAGAGATTCTGTGCAGACTACCAGCTAAACTCACTCCGGCCTGCGATCAGCAGAAGCTGTGAGATGCTAAATCTCCGCTGTTTTCAGTGTTGGCTGTGCTAATTTGTTTAGGCAGCAACAAAAACCCGGGCATGCATTAAGAAGCTACTCTCTGTGTACCTCCGTGCCACTTCATAGTCGCTAGGAAGCCAGGAGCAAGGGCACTAATTGCATACCCACTTCAGTGCTCAATCCAGGAACGGGAAACAAGAAAAGCAGGAATTCTCAGGTTCGTTAAAAGTTGTCTTGAATTCTCAACCACGAAGCTGGTCAAGTCACGCAGCACACCTCACTAGCATAAGAAACTGACGGCAGTTTTTGTTTTGTTTTGGCGGAACCAGGCCTCGAACTCAAGACCCTGAGCTTGCCAGGCAGGCGCTGCCCCACTGAACTACATCCCTGGCCCGGACTGTTTTAGCAGAAAGCTTCCCGGGCCACAGGACGTCCACTCACGGAAAGTGGGGGAGAGCAGGAATGAGGAAAAGAACGAACAGGCGACCCAGACACCGGGGGGACCAGCCGCTCAGGGCCACAGGGAGCCTGCGGACCCGACTGCCGGAGAGCGAAGATGCGAGCGCGCGAGGGGCCGGCGAGGGGCGGCGGACGCACCTGGAGGACACCCGGCCCCGGGCCCGCCACCCCCGGGAGCCTGGCCTCCCGCTCCGCCGACCACTGCCGGCGGTCCGAGCCCCGCGCCTGCCCCCACTCGCGGCCCTCCACCGGGCCCCGGGAGACCGCGCGGCAGTCAGGGCGCGGGCCCGGCGTCCGCCCTCGGCACGGCTCGGCCTCGCGTCAGGGGAGGAGCGCAGCCTCCCAGGACCGCCGGTCCTCACCGGCCCAGCGTCCCTCGCCGCACTCGCAGCGCGCCGACCTCCACTCTGCTCCGCTCTGCTCCGCCGCGGAGCGCGAACCCGACGGGAAGTCGCGAGGGTCCCGCCTCGCGCGGGCCGGAGAACGGGATTGGACAGAAACCTGCGAAGGTCCCGCCCCATTCTTAAAACTGCAGAACGCGATTGGACGGAAGGCCGCGAGGGTCCCGCCCGTGGACGCGGGGTGGGCCGGGCCTGCTCCTCGTTGGGGCGCCTCCGCCCGTGGGCGCGCCCCCGCGAGAATCTGCCCCGCCGCCCCGGGCCTGAAGCCTCGCGGGCTTGGGGGCCGTGGAGTGCCTGGGTCCGCGCAGCCTCCGCTGGCCGTGCAGGGTTTCGGCGCGCCGTCCTCTGCCCGCTGCGCTTGGCCTCTGTCTCTGCGGCCTCGGGCGCGGCCCCGCCGCTCGCCGGGTCCCGGGCGGGAGGGAGCGCTGAGGTCCACACCGCCCCGAGTTGATCGAGGCCCGCGGGGAAGAGCCAGGGCTGCGGGGACAGTCGGCCCGCGTGTACCGCCGGAGGGACCGGGACCCCGGTGTGCGCGCCCCGCTCCGGGACAGGGGCTGTGCCCCCAACGGGCGCCCACGGACCCCTTTCTAGGCAGGCTCAGTCCCGAACTCGCAAACGCGCGAGGCCTACCGGATCCCAGGTAACCGGTTGTGAGTTAGTGGTAGTAATTCTTACGGGGTCATAAAGAACCTTTGCTCTTAGTACAGAAGTTGTGTTCAGGATAATGTTAATACTGGCTTACAAGATAAGAGTTCTTAAAAGTAGCCTAAAGCTTTCACTGTACTTTTTTTCTTTCTAGTGAGTTTTGCCACCTTAAAAAGTGTATGCAGGTTTAATATCTGCTATGGAGTTGTTTCTAAATATTCCTGGATTCTTGGAAGGAAAAAAGCCACAAGACTGAAAAAAATGAGTGAAGCATTGGTTTGAGTGTGTAGGGGAAAAAAGGTAATCTTTTAAAAATATATCGATAAGCAGATGTGCCAAAGAGCAGATACTTTAAAATAATTCATGTTTTTCAAAATGTGTGATACACGTTTTAATGGCAGGTTCCAAATTAATGTTGCACTCAGGTTAAATTTGGACTGATTTGCATTTCTTAGAGGGCTGGGAGATCTTGGTTAGTGAGGAAGGTGTTTCATGCCTTTGAAATGTATCTAATAGCAAAAAGTTGGGCCAAGATTAAAATTGATGTCAAAATATTTTCCTGGAGGAAAACTCGTGGTGATCATAACTAGGTTAAGTTCCCATAAAAATCTGTCGTTTTTATTCTTGTGTGACTCTTTCCTAATATACCACAAACTCAAAGGAACTTTGTCCTAAAACCAGCTGTAGCAAGTAGCTCTAATCTAGGAGACAGCTCTCCAATCTAAATTCATCCTGATGTATAAAATGAAAATGCTGAAATAATTATATGATTTTTTTCTTTTTTCTTTTTTTTTTTTTTGGTTTTTTAAGGCAGGGTCTCCCTTTGTAGTTGAGCCTGGGCCTGAACTCACTATGTAGCTCGAGCTATCTTCCTGCCTCAGCCTCCCAAGTACTGGGATTACAGGTGTGCACTACCATACCCGGCTAATCTTTTCTTACCTTTTTGGTACAGGGGATCAAACTCAGGACCTTGTGCTTTCAAGGCAGGCAGTGGCACCACTGAGCTAAATCCCCGGCCCAAATCTTTCTTATTTTTAATGGGAGGTGGGTAGTAGAGTTGTGGTCATTTTGGGAAGCAGCCAACAGCAAACTAAAGTATGCTGGATGCAAAGAGATAAACAGTATTAAAAATTAACTCCACTATTTCTCTGGGGTCTCCAAAAAATTTAACTCCACAACTGAAAGCAGATAAACAGCGCTTCATGCAAAGGCACTCAGCAGTAACATTGGATCTAGGTCCATGGTATTTATTGAAATGAAAGCTTACCCCCAAAATCTTCAATAAAAAGTTAAGAAACCTATGATTTTTTTGATCTCAGAAAAATTTCTTACTATGAAACAACATTTTAAAAAAATATAACAGCTTCATTGAGCTATAATTTACATACTACCAGAAATTTCACCCTTTTAAAATGTAGTATAAATTTAACAATTTGTAGTCTAGTTTAACGATTTGTTAAAGTGTATACGTAAGTATTTTATTATATTCATGGATACTTAGTCACCATAATCCAATTTTAGTCATTTTGTGATTCCCAAAGAAACATACCTGCTAGGAGCCCCTTTGCCAAATATCAGTGTCTACTCCTGAACCCTCAGTTTTATTTCACTAACCTACATCCCATCCTTAGCCTTGATAACTGCAGGTTTTCGTTTGGAAATCTGCAAGTCTGAGCCTTCCAAATTCTTTTCTGAGATTATTTTGGTTATTACAGACCCTTGCTTTTCCAAGGACATAACATCTTACATCACAGCTAGAGACACAATGTTTATTTTACATTTAGTATGTAAATATTGACTTTTAATATACATTATGCTTCTGTGACGTTAGTCTTTTTTTTGTTTTTTGTACTGGAGATCAAACTCAGGACCTTGGGCTTGCAAGGCAGGCACAGTGCCACTGAGCTAAGTCCCCAGCCTATGAAACCAATCTAATTGACATAGTGAACTAGAAATATCAATGCTCTTTTTTCCCGTGTCACCCAACTGTATCTTCATTTACACAGGTATTATTAGACATAACATGTCCACAAATGTAAAGTTCGATGTATTAATAACATTAGATTTAAATCTATATATTGTATGACATTCCTGTCGATGGTATTCAAGAACTTTTTCAGTATAGCTATCCAAGAAAATAAAGGAAATGATATCTATCCTCAAAAGGAAACGAGTTTTACTCAGTTTAATTTTAAATAACCACTATACACCTAACCCGCTGTGACCATTAATCGAGATACAGTACAAACCCTTCTTTGCAAATAATGTAGCTCACAAAAAGTGGTCCACAAAATTTTGCTTCTGTTCACAAACTCCCTATCTGCTGATGAACACAACCACAGGCGTCTCCCCCACACAAACACAAATGCAGCCATCTTACCCCAAAATCATAAAACAAATTCAGTTCGTAAACTGAGGTGGATTAAGAGATGCCTAGCAGATTAATAAACACTTACGGGTGTCCCTGTGGGGTGTTTCCAGAGATGATTGGCAGGTAGGCCAGCAAACAGGTGGGAAGATCCACTTCGATTATGGGTGGCATCAACCAATAGGCTTGCAGCCTGGATGGACTCCAAGGGAAAAAGTAGGAGCCTGGCCTGGTGGAAAAGCTCTGCCCCGCGTTTTCTGCTGGGCCTGTGGACATCAGACTCCGCTTTCCAGCTTTCCGACGAAGACTTACACCAGGGACTCTCCAGGGAGCTTCCGGGCCTTTGGTGCTGCACCCTTGATGCCTCTTGTTCCGCGGCTTCCAGCCTCTTGGGCAGAGCAGCTCCTGCATGGTCAGTCTCTGCAGCGCCACTGTGGACACTCCCACCTCTGATCCTGTGACCCTTCTGAATAAATCCCCTGCACAACTTCATATAGCACAGATTCTCTTCCTGTAGAGCACCCTGGCCATTGCACCCCTGCTCACTAGAAAAAAGTCTATCATCAGTCCTCTAAGAAAACACCAGTGAGGCCGAATCAGCAGACCATACATTCCTAGGCATGATCACCTGAGTAACTGAACTGGTCTGGGGAGGTGATTCTGGCTCATCCTTGCTGGGCTTTCAACCCGCCTTTTGTTGTTTTGCTAAGTCAGCATCTCACCTGCCTGTTGCCCAGGCTGATCGTGAGCTCACGTGATCCTGCCTCAGCCTCCCTGAACCTGGGACTCCATATAGGTATCCATTACCAGTCCTGGCTTGAACCTACCTTTTAAACATTTTGGTAATATTTTTCAATTTTTATTTGTATTTAAAATTATTGTGGCACTCAAAACATTTCCAGTTTATTAATCAGCTTTCATGAAAATGTTAGGTTTTGAGAATGACTTACAATTCGTATTTTTCTAATGGGGCCAGTTGCTGGTGGAGGTAGGAGGTGTTAGGGATTGAACCCAGGGCCTTGTGCATGTTAGGCAAACTACCACTGAGCCACAACCCTAGCCAGTGAATTTTTTTCTTCATAAATTTTGCACTGCATATTACTTTGTGCCTCATTCTGATACATGCCTGACAGTATACTTTGCCTATTAAAATGCACATGCACGATGGGCGCTCGCTCCCGCCCCGGGCCAGGAAGTGCGCTCCCGAGCGAGCGGGCAGCCGCGGGGCCCTGGCAGCGGGACTCCGTGGGCGGGGCGCCCTCGCGGAGGGTCCCGCCCCCGGTGCCCGCCCCTCCACGGACACTGAGGAGCCCCGCCGCCCCTCGCTGTCCAGTCCTGCCTGTGCGCCTGTCCGTGGGTCCCTAAGCCTCCTGGTGCCAGCCCGCCGTGAGGTGTTCTCATTCTGGAAGGGAAGCACACCTAGAAAGTTCTGCTAAAAGGTTTACAGATACAGGAATTGGAAGAGTCTTTTCTTCCGAGCACGACATTTTCTGGGAAAGCGTAAAAAAGTTTTTTCAAGAAGAAGTGGTTCCTAATCATGCAGAATGGGAGAAAGCTGGGGAAGTGAGTAGGGAGCTTTGGGGAAAGCTGGAAGACAAGGACTGCTTGGTGTCAACGTTGCAGAACGTCATGGTGGGACTGGTGGTGACCTATACTCAACAGCTGCTGTTTGGGAGGAGCAATCCTACGTAAATTGTTCAGGTCCAGGTTTTAGTCTTCATTCAGATATTGTCATGCCCTATATTGCAAACTATGGCTCAGAAGAACAGATTAAGCACTTCATCCCCCAGATGACTGCAGGCAAATGTACTGGTGCCATAGCAATGACAGAGCCTGGGGCTGAGAGTGACTTACAAGGAGTAAGAACAAATGCCAAAAAAGATGGAAGTGATTGGATTCTCAGTGGAAGCAAGGTGTTCATCACTAATGGCTGGTTAAGTGCTGTTGTGATTGTAGTCACGGTTACCAATCCTGAAGCTCAATCACCTGCCTGTGGCATTAGCCTTTTTCTCGTGGAAAATGGAATGAAAGGATCTATCAAGGGCCGGAAGCTACATAAAATGAGATTAAAAGCCTAGGATACTGCAGAACTATTCTTTGAAGACGTCCGATTGCCAGCTAGTGCCCTACTTGGAGAAGAGAATAAAGGCTTCTATTACCTCTGCAAGAGCTTCCACAGGAAAGGTTGTTAATTGCTGATTTGGCAATTTCTGCCTGTGAATTCATGTTTGAAGAAACCAGGAACTACTATGTTAAGCAAAGAAAAGCTTTTGGGAAAATAGTTGCACACATACAGACTGGGCAGCATAAACTAGCAGAATTTAAAACACACATATGTGTAACCAGAGCTTTTGTGGACAGCTGTCTACAGGTGCATGAAACGAAACATCTGGACTCTGCCTCTGCTTCCATGGCGAAATATTGGGCATCTGAGCTACAAAACGCTGTAGCCTATGATTGTGTACAGCTCCACGGAGGGTGGGGATACATGTGGGAATACCCAATTGCAAAAGCTTATGTGGAGGCCTGAGTTCAGCCAATCTATGGTGGTGCCAATGAAATAATGGAGGAACTGATTGCAAGAGCTGTCGTCCGTGACCAGTAGGCATCTGCCCACATCCTGGAATCCTATGATAGCTAACCATGTTTTAAATCTTCTGAAGACAAACTATAAACTGGAAAAGGAGGAACATGGCACGTGCTTTTTATGTGCTCTGTCTATAGAGAAAGAAATCAAATACAGATTAACACAGAGGAAGATAAATTTTTGAATCCAAAATATCAAATTTTCTCATAAAAAGTTTAATTTTTAATTTTTTTATGTGGAAGTCAAAGTCTTTTTAACCCTAGAAGCCTTTATATTTCATTTATCTCTAAAATTCTAAAAAGTATTAATTATATAAATCCTTAGAATTGAAGCAGAACTAATTTTATATTGTCATGCTATAAAAACATTAATAACATTGACCATGCACTTGTAAAGGGGAAAATAAATAGAATTAAGAATTTAAAGACACTCAGCTTTGTATGTTTTGCTCCAAATTCCCTAGAACACTGGTAATACTATGCTACACCAACCCCCTATTTTTATGTAATGAATGGACCTATTCCTCAAACAAAACATCACATTGTACTCTATCAACATATGCAATTATATCAATTAAAAATAAAACTTCTTAAAATGCACATACATTTTCTTTGATTGTTGCTTTTTTTTTTTTTTTGGTACCAGGGATCAAAGTCGGGTCCTTACGCTTGCGCAGCAGGCAGCGAAAACACTGAGCTAAATCCCCAGCCCATTTTCTTTGAAGTATACTGAGTCTGTTGCATTATTTAGAAGGTCTGGGTATTTAATCATCACTCTGGTTTTTCTTCTGTCCTTACATTATTAGAAATGATACCATAAGCCAAAGTAACTTCTTCATGGATTTATACAGAAGAGAAGGTATCATGTTTGTCTTGCTGCATTTTCTATTGCTATCACTAAATAGTTCATAAAGAAGATGAATTTCTTCCTTCTAGTTCTGGAGACTGAGAAGTCCAAAGACAGGCTGATGCAGGTGAGAAGGTCCTTGCTGGTGGGGACACTGCCATCCCCATGCAGTGCCCAGCATCACGAGGGAGACAGCAGGCTGGCTGGAAAGAGCTCACTGCTGACACAGCCACTCACTCGACGACCCATTGGCCCTTTGACGTGAAACACCATCAACTGCCTGTAGGGATTAGTTGGTAATGCATGAAGCTTAGGGCCACATTCAAACCGTACCAGTGCCATTCGTGCCTTATGGCACCTTTAAGAATTTTCACCTCCTTCAGTGCAAGCCAGGATACTCGATATCTATGTGACGATTGAAATGTTGCAGGATCTAGAGTGCCCTCTGTAACATCAAAGAGATAGAAAAATGTCACAGTCTTAGAGCCCCATCATTTAGGGTTTTACTCAACAAAAACTGCTACAAGGCAGAGGTTCACAGGCATGATTTGATGCTTGTCCTGCATTGTCAATATCAAGAAGCCAAAGGAAGATTTTCATTTTTTGTTGCAAAAACCATGCTTTGGATCCAGTCTTTCCCCCTTGAAATAGCATCCTTTTTCTATCACGTCAAGTTCATGAAAAATGTATTAACGTGAGGAACTTGGGATATGCACGATGTACAAGTAAGACCCCAATTTTAGTGAAGTTGAACACAATTCCTTTATTCCCCTTCCAGTTATTTTTCTAACACCAGCCTCAAGGTTATTGTTACTGTTTAGGGTTGTGTGTTGGCGCTTTGGCCCCCGAAGCAGCAATGTTCAGGAGTACGCAGGGCTTTGGGGAAGTGGGGTCAGGAGGGCCTAAGCTCACCAGTGATTCACTCTCTGTTCACATCCTGATGGCCGTCTGGGAGGCGGTGGAGGAAGGGTCTTCTCCACTGCTTCCTTCTCGGCCTGCTTCCCGGCTCCACCGAGGTGACCGGCTTTCCTCCGCCAGGCCCTGCTGCCATGATGTCGCACTCCACAAGGCCCAGAAATAATGAAACCATGAGCCAAAATGGTTCTTTCCTCCTTGAAGCTAATTTTCTTGAGTATTTTGTCATGGTAACAGAAAGACTAGCACAGCTACTTCTTTAAAGAGGCAGTTTCTCGTTTTCTTTTTCCTTTTTTTTCCTCCCCTTGGTCCTGAGGATTGGACCCAGGGCCACCTACATGGTAGGCACATACTCAGTCCCTGAGCTACACCCCTACCCCAAAGAGCTTCATTTTTATTAGCACCCATGTGGAGCCGCGTGCTCCTGCTGAGATTTCCCATAAACTGACTCCCTGTGTCCTTCTTCCTAGCATTTACTTTAGTTCTGTTCATGAAGTACATTCAAAGGTTGCATTTCAATTCTCAAGTTTGTGAGTTCTTTAAGTTTTTCTCTGAATTCATAGACCTCTAAAACCAACTCTGTGTGGTTGCTTTTCTTACTTCCGGTCACATCGCCTCCCATGAGGAACTCATCAGTAGAGCCAGGCTGCTCAGCCATGGCTCCATGCGCTCTGCTGGTGTCAACTGCCCATGAAGCTTTCAGAGACTACGTTCAATAAATGTGCAGATCCGGAGAGATTGTCTTCAAGAGAAAATTCGTGTGGGGCTACAAGGAAAATACAGTGCTCCTAAGAAACTCCACGGAATGAGGAATTCCACAAGAGGACCAGGGATGCAGCTCCATGATAGAGCGTTTGCCCAGCTCGTGCAAGGTTAGGGTGCAATGGTTCAATCTCAGTGCTTAAAAAAGTGTGGGGTGGAAGGTAAATAAAAGCAACAAAGAATTCCATGAAAGCCTTAAAGCAGGAAAGCTTCTTTTTCTTTACGTTCAACTGGGGTAAACAAATTTTCAAAAGGAATTGAAATGGGAATTTTAAGATAAAAGTATAGAGACAGTAACGCAGAATGCAGACTCATCCTGATAACCGAAAGCCAGGTGGGATGCAGCTCGACTGGTTCCGATACGAATTGATACAGAACACTAAGGACACGAGTGCGAAACTTGCTTCAGTGATGATGGAAATGAAAACTGAGGCAACAGCGCGAATTCACAGGCGAATCTTGAATCGGGAAGGCTAGTAGCTTCAGCGGGAGAAGGAGAAGAGCTGAAGGGGATACAGAGCTGACGGAGCTGAGCTCAGCCTGCCCACACGCGGACAGGAATAGCTTTCGGGGGCACGGGGCAGGGGCGGGGCTGGAGTCTCCACTGGGTCCCGAATGTGGCTTTGTTTTCTTCAGACTTCTCCTTCATGTTTTAGGGATTTCCTCCTAGGGAAGATATGGCTCCGTGCCTGTTGTCCAGGGAGAGGTTCCGGGCGCCCTGCCTTCACAGCACACCTGGGCCTTCTGACTAAGAGGAGGCATGAGGGAGAGGCTCCCATACACTGTTAGCCGAAAGGACAGGGGCAGGATATGGCTCCTCCTGCAGGGCAGCAGGTCATGGACTGAGAATCCCTGCCTCGTGTCCCCTGAGGGTCCTGGCCTATGTCAGGCACCTGTCAGGACAGCTCACTGTGGCTGGGGTCGCTGCCAATTATCAGAACAGTTAGGGAGGCTGCTGGCAGCCTTAGGTCAGCAAAACACCAGGGATGACACAGGACAGCTTCCCACAAGGAAGAATTAGCTGCCTCCAAACAAAAACAGTGCTAAGCTGAGAAATCTTGGCTAAGTAGATGTGGAGTGGAATAGGGTTCGATCATGTTGCCTGGCTTTCCAGCCCCACCTTCTTAAATACTGACTCTGCAAAGGTAGAATTAATCTTTAGACCTGTTCTTGTTCAACATAACCATTTTTGTTTGCATAACAAGATAATTTCGTTTTTTCTGTGTGTGTGCGTGTGTGTGCGCGCGCTTGTGTGTGTGCGTGTGTGTTGCTGGGGATTGAACTTCACCCATATGAGCTGCATCCCCAGCCTCACACTGAAAGTTTTCAGTGCAGAGAAAATCAACACTGCTCAGTGATTCCACCTATTTTAACTTTGGAAACTGGGTTTCTCCACTTCCCTAGTCCCTGTGGATGGTCCTAACAGAACAGCACTGCACACTTCCTTTGCTAGTTTTAAAATATCAATGTCGGGCTGGGGATTTAGCTCAGTGTTTCCACCACCTGCCTCACAAGCGCAAGTACCAAAAAAATAAAGTAAAATATCAATGTGAACTATCAACTATCTAGCACCTACAGAATGTACGAAACTACAGAGGATTTTAAAACTACTATCTTCACTAGTTTTTTGTTTTCTCTCATGCTGAGGATTGAATTGACTGGTTTGTATTAGTATTTTGCCTTCTCTTTATGTGAGAGATCCTTTTTCTTAAGGCCATTTGAAATCTGGGGCACATCATTATTAGAGCTCAGAAAACAGTACCCGAACTCCAGAGTGTGATTACTTTGGCCTGAAGCACCAACCCAAGGTTTGTCTCTGACATTCCTGCAGCCCAAGTACCGCCCCTCGCCCCTCGATCTTCATCCTCTTCCTCTGCCCAAGTGCCAGGAGGGGTTTTCTCTGAGTCTGTCACCCTGAGAGGAATGCAGTTGCTGTGAAAGCTCATTAGCCAGGAGTGATTGACCACTGAGAATGAAGAGGGAAGGTCTCCACATCCGGGACACCCTGCCAGCTGGAGTTCTCACCTGCCCTGAGGCCAGCACTGGGAGGTGACCTCCGAGACTCAGCTGACATCTGGATGTGGTGTGTGCTTCGTCCCCTGCCCTTCGATCCTCCCGTCCAAGGGTCTGCTCCTTCTTGTCACTTGAGGACTTTTGAACTCACCTGTCTGGCCCTGTGGAGAAGCTCGGAATTTGTGTGTGGTTCCTATGCTGTGAATTTCCTGCTTGTGTGTTGACTTGCTGTGACCTTTTCTCCTATTAATCTGCCTGTGGACAGTTTGAAGCCTATCAGATGAACTCGTCATCCATAAATTTGGCCTTCTATACCCATGCCCAGAGTTGTACTTTCTAAAGAAAGCCAACCTGCATGATTCAGATGTTACCTGCATGATTCAGCCATGTCAGGGAAAAAGAACAAAGGAAACACCGGCCTGTGAGTCAGCTTCCTGGAGTGAGTGGGGGGCCGCGGGGGTGGGGGAGGCGGGACCCTGAGAGAACTGGAGAGGAGAGCTTTATTTTGGTTCACAGCTTCTTCAGAAGCTTCAGCCCAAGATCACCTGGCTCTGTTGTTCTGGGCTCCATGTTCACATCATAGCAGGGAGCAGCTAGTGGAGCGAACTGACCCCTCGTGGCAGCTGGAAGGAGGGAGAGGGAGAGACAGAGACAGAGACCTAGACCGAGAGAGGAACCGTCCAGGGCCGAAGTACGTCCCCGGAGGGCACGCCCCAGTAATCTGTTTCCTCCACCTCTGAAGCCTCTGCACCTCCCAGTACCACCTGAAGCTATGAGTCCGTACGCCATGGAAAATTCCACTTAGGAAGATTCAACCACCCGCTAAGGCCCCAGCTCTGAGCGCGTTGCGCTGGAGAACACCTCCTCATTCCAGGAGCTCTTAGGGGACACTGAAAATCCAAACCACAGCAGTCCGTCCTCAGACCTCTTCACTAGCACTGTTTCTTTAGATCTACAGAACCCGAAACATCTGCTGACCTTCAGAGAACAGGAGTGTGCACCGGGAGGTGGCCCGCCCGCTGTGCTGGGAGCACGCCTCCCTAAACTGCCCGTCCTTGCTCTCCGCTTGTGGGAACCGGCTAAATGGTTTAGGGCCACAGTCCTGCTCTGTCAGCCAGCCTGCGCGCTGCAGCGAAACTGTTTCTCTTCCTCTCACCTAATGAGCTTCCGCCTGCCTCGTGGTGAGGAGACCAGTCCTTGGGTGGAGACAAGTTCATTCCAGCAGAACTTGAGTCTTCATTATGGAAACACGGAGGACTTGTTCTTTACGTCACATACTATGGCCCTTGGTATGAGGTTTGAATTCAGGGAAAGGTTTGCCTCATATTTACTGCTAATGAGATTTAAGTGATTTACTGAATTTCCCTTAACAGCTGCCAAAGTTTCAATCGCATGCACTTGTCCTTTGCCCTGTCTATATTGCTTTTGCTGCAAGCCATTTCAAATCCTGTGTAATCAGAGGCTAGGAAAGAAGCAGAAACTGAGAAGTAGAAAAAAAGGTATGCAATTACAGAGCAGAGAAATAAATGTCTGTGCAGAAGTAGGTGGATGAGATGATGTATCTTCTCTTTCCTGGAGTGATAGAGGGTGTTAATAGGCCACGCGTACCTGTGCCCCAGCACTGCAAAACACAGGAAGACTGGGAGCTGCCATAACCGGAGAAACTTGGGAACGGGGTGGGCCAAAAAGGAACACACGGGGAGGGAGGGAGATGAGCCGCGCAGCAGCGACTGGCTTGGTGACTGCAGGGCTCGGGCCCAGGCCAGGGAGGTTCACACTGGTGCCTGCACTCCGGAGGTGGAGAGGCGAGGCCGGGCTCGCTGGAGAGGCACAGATGCCAGAGCCGGGAAACAAACACCACAGTTTAAAGCAGAAAATACAACGCCATCATATAAAAAGTGAGAGCCGGGAGCGCCTACTGGTTAGCTCTTTCCCCACTCGGAGGCCCGGGATGCAGATTCCCTGCCCCGGCCTGGGTCACCACCTGCTCTGGAGCGGGCAGGGCAGCAGAAGAGTCAGGCTCCGTGTGTTTCAGACAGAGGACCAGGGGAGGAGTGAGCTGTGAAGAGACCCACACGGGACCTGCGGGTTCTGCCGCGCTCAGGAAGCCTCACTGTGGCGGGGGGAGAGCCTGCCGACTGCGCCCGGCACCCCAGGCCTGCGGCTTTCCCAGGTCCCATACTGCACCAAGGAGGACACCCACCCAAGGGCCCACCGTCTCCACCAGCCTCTGCCCAGGAAGGGCAGCAACCTGCCTCAAGTGCTGTCTCTGCGGGCGTGGAAGACAGCGAGTCCCACCCTGGACTCCTCACAGGCAGAAACCGGACCAACCAGAGATGAGAGCAGGGACGCAGGACGAAGTAGAGGAGAGAGCACTCCGATGCCGCGACCGACGCAACGGACGACTTTCCCACATAGCCTTCTTTCCAGTGTGTGGGATATGGGACTGCGAACATCACTTCTTTTCAGGAAAACACAAGACACCGAAAGATGCCTTTTTCCATATCGAGGAGAGTGAGTTTTATGAATGAGTCTAAATATTGTGTATTTAATGCTTATGTTTATTACTTGGAGGGAATGCCTTGGAAGAAGCATTCCATTTAATCACACTTTTTTTTTTTTTGGTACCGGGGATTGAACTCAGGTCCTTGTGCTTGCACAGCAGGTGGCAAAACCACTGAGCTAAATCCCCGGCCCATTTAATCACACTTTTTAAAACTTTTATTCATACATTTTAGGTGTACAATATAATGACATTCATTATTGGAGATATGGACCTTTACATAGTCTCTCTTGGTTCTTATTTTTCCCCTTCCTCTGCCCTCCCTTCAACCCCTCCACCCCTCCCTGTCTACAAAGACTTCGTTTCCATTTTCCCATTTTCTCATATTAATTCCATTCCCTTCTTTCCTTTCCCCCACCCCTCTCTCTTCCCCTTCCCCTGTAGACCTTTTCTTCCTATTTCACATTATCTATTATACATTTAGTCCTTATTTACACTTTCAGGCTCTCACACCAGAAAGACTATTTGGTATTTACACATGTGTGTCCTATTTATTTCACTTGAGAGGATCACCTCAATGTGCATCCATTTAGCTATAAATGTCTCTAATTTCTCATCCTTTATGGCTGAGTAGTACTCCATTTTGTTTTTTAAAAAACACATTTACTTTAGCCAGTCTCCAGTTGATGGGCAATTGGGCTGTTTCCAAGTTTTAGCTATCATGAATTGTGCTGCTATGACCATGGGTGCACATATATCACTGTGGTATGATTCTTTTAATTCTTTGGGGAAGGTACCCAGCAGGGGAATAGCTGGGTCAAATGGGACTTCTAGCCCTAGTTCTTTGAGATATCTCCATACTGATTTCCACAGTGGTTGCACCAGTCTACACTCCCACCAACAGTGGAGCAGGGTTCCTCCTTCCCCACAGTCCCACCAGCATTTGTTATTGGTTGATTTTTTGATAGCAGCCATTCTTTCTGGGATGAGGTGGAATCTCAGCACTGTTTTCATCTGCATCTCCCGAATGGCCAGTGATGTTGACATTTTTTCATATGTGTATTTGCTATATCTACTTTATCTGAGAAGTGTCTGCTCATTTCTGATCCCATTTTTGGATTGGATCTTTAAATCTGGGAAGTCTGATTTTTAAAAAATTCTTTATATATTCTAGATAGTAGACCCTTGTCTGAGGAACAGCTGGTAAAAATTTTTTCCCACATTGTGAGTTGTCCCTTCACACTGCTGTGGTTTCTCTTGCTATGCAGAAGCTTTTTAATAAGATGAGATCCCACTTGGGTGTTGATTCTTGGTGCTAGTTCACGTGCAACTGAGGTTTTGTTTATAAAATCTTTTCCTATGCCAATGTCTTCAAGAGTTCTACTTAACCTCTCTTCCAGCCAGTTTAGTGTTTCTGTTTTAATATTTACATCTTTAATCCATTTCGATTTTAGTTTAGTGCATGGTGAGAGATATAGGTCTAGTCTTAATCTTTGGCAAGTTGAAACCCAGTTTTTCCAGC